>JAPZEA010000010.1:8521739-8535497 GCA_029783685.1 Heniochus monoceros
TTGCTGAGGCAACAAATGTGAAAAATGAGCTACATGCATGTCAGAAATACGGCCGTTTTTCGGATGTGGCCATGAGCTATTTATATTTTTGGTACTGCTTTTCATCTCTGTGCAGTGTGAACATCATCCATACCTTAATCAGTGTGAAGTACAGTTGAGACTAATGGGAATGTCATTTATCTTGAAATTAAACAAACTAGATGACTAGAAGTCAGGGACAACAAAAATTCCCGAAGAAGAATGTCTGCACCAGATTTATGGTAATCCACCCAACAGCTGTCAAGACATTGCAATCTGGCCGACAAATGTCAACCTGCTGGTGGCGCTAGAGGAAAAGTCAGGTGACCACCAAAGTCAGTAGGATTCATCCTCTGGTGACCATGAATGCCTGTACAGAATTTCACAGCAATCCATGTAGATGTTGAAATGTTTCAGTCTGGACCAAAGTGCTGGACTGAAAAGGAAATCCATATTGAAATCTTTGTGGCATCTCTGACATTAGAATTTCCCACTTGAGGCCATAATATCTTAACATGTCATCATATAACCATTTGCATCCTCTTGCAGTAGAGAGATTACTTGGATATTCTTGTAGATAAATACTTACATGGGACAAAAACACTATTTGGTTGATAAAAATGGTCAGTTTTCAATGGCAGACAGACAATGATGACACAGCAACCAGTGTGACTCAGAAACATGAAAAGGTCCAATATGGAACCCTGTGGGACACCACATGTTCATGCTGCCCTGTCCGTTAATACAGTAGGACTCCATTATGGAACCACCTGTTTGTTAATGGCTACAGTGTGCTCAGTTTTGAGGCATAATGGCAGGATAAACGTAGCATGCAATAGTCTTCATGCATTAAACATCACCACCACTTTTTCTCTTTTTGTTTGGCTTCTTTTAAGATATAAGATGCTGGATCAGACTAGTGGAGTAGAAGAAACAGGAGTGATCCGCTGGGAGCTTTTCCTTATTCTCATTCTGGCTTGGATCCTCATTTACCTTTGCATCTTCAAGGGGGTGAAATCAACAGGCAAGGTAAGTGAAAAGAGAGAGACACTGAGACAGAGACAAGGAGAGAGACAGATGGACTCACAGTGAATGACAACTTGTTTGCTTCTGGTTGTAGGTGGTGGAGGCGGTGCTGGCCGCAGGAAGCAAGACTGCAGGATGCCCCTGTGGTTGGTTGGTTGGTTGTAGGGACGACAGCTTTTTGTGGCACAGCCAAGACGAATCTTGCTTATCTGAACAACAAACTGGTTTCTGGGGGAATTAATGATTGTAACACTCAAAATGTAGGATGGCAAATGTCGCCCCGGGTGAGGACAGAGAGGTGGGGTTGTGATTGTTAGAATAAGCCACCTGGATGGAGCAGGACGTCCAGGACGAGGAAAGAAAACCGCTTCTGACATCTGTGAACACTGAATTGGCATGTCAAGTCAAACCTCAGTCCAAATGCATTGTCAGAGAAAGAGCTGAGTAGAACTATGCAACACCACAAGCCATGGCTACAAACTGATAGTGATGACGAAGCCCTTCGGTCTGTGATCATGGTCTAAACAGAGCCCTTTGGCTCTTTGCCACAGGCTGTAATGCCCATATACCTAATGGAACTGCCAGAGTTACACAGGAGTAAAAGAAAAAAAGATGACAGAACCTTCTCCTTAAATCTAAAACACCTCCTCATACTGACAACTGGTTTGAAAGATGGAGATACAGTAGGTTCATTTTGTAAAGTGTTACCTATATCCTGTCCTTTCATCCATCAGTAGTCACTGTGTAAAAGAGAAAAAGGCCGGGACAGTGAGGGGACACAGAAAAGGAGAAACAAGTGTCCAACTCAGAGACAGAAATCTCCAAAATAAACCAGGAGGGGTTAACACAGGATGGTGATTGAAATCTAAACAGTGTCAGATGAGCAGCAAAGATATTAGTTGGTGTTCGGGGTGTAGAGCATTTCCATATGCCCACTATGAACTGCTCAGAATTCTTGGTACACCTCTTGATGGGCTAAAGTAGCACAGAAATTCAAAATAAAAATCAAATCTGATAAATCAACCCAATCCGCCCCCTTCCCAACAGACAATTCACACACACACACAAAAAAAAAAAAAAAAAAATGCTCTCAATATATAGAACAACACTTGTATACAAATCTGGGGGGAAAAAAATTAGAAAGAAATATAGTTCATCTGATCCATTGCTCCAAATGCACACAGACACAAACTTGCATACACGGGCTGTTATGTGGGTGGAAACTCTGTAAACATCTACTCTCCCTTTCAGTCCTGGGCTCCTGGGCTGAAATATCAGCTGAAATAAAGGGGAAATAAACCCAAAACATGAACACAGTCCAGTAGTGTCACTCACAGAGGCTAAGTCATCTAGCCTTAAAATTATCTGACTGCCATGAATGTTTCCAGGAGACTTCTGTTTGTTCTCTAAGATTTTATAGATTTTACTCTTTCAGTTGTGCCACATGGCAGTGTCTTGCAGTGCTTTCTACTCTCAATATTGTGGGCATGATAAAAAAAAAATCACATATGTCCAACTGCATAACTTGAGACACTACAAGGAAAACAAATTTTACTTAAAATTGCATCTAAAACCCTTGATGTAGTCGGTCTTCCAAATTTTGATTTAGGGTTTATTCTCCCCTCAAATATCAACCTAACTGTCTCCTGCCTTTTCCTTCTCATTGAGCACGAACTGGAATTCTGGAAAGCTTAAAAAAAGGTGTGATTTGTTCCTTCCTGTTGTCCTTATAAGGCTGGAGCAAAACACAGCACCTCAAAAGGCTCTGATTTTCCTGTGCGGGGGCTTCTGAAAGCAGAGAAATGAAAGTCTAACAGAACAGATCCACACCGTTGTCAAAAAACAGGACACACACAGACTCATTCATACGTACACATACACACTGCAGCAATTTCCAAAGAAGTGCATCCGACCTTTGTTCATTTTACTTTTTAAGGAAAAACAAAAGCGGCTGAAGCAAACTTTCTTTGCCTTAATTAGTGTGGATTGGAACATCCGGGTGCATCTATGACGTGTTCCAGGCTGGAGATCTTAAAATGTGAGCGAGGTTGGTTGTGCATCGGGTTAGGGCACCTGGGAAGTGCATTGTTGACTCAGCCGCTTTTGCAGCAGCATGAGGTTATACAGGTGTAAAGTAGACAATCGAAATAAACTGAAAGCGAACACAAGAATAAAATATAATCTGCTAAGAATACTTGTCTTTTTTTCCTTTTTATCAAGAGATAAACACACACACAGACACACACACACAGCATACTCAAACAGGAAACCAGCATATGTAACGCTTCGCCTCCGGTCTGGTGCCGAGCGCGGACCAGAGCTGGACCGAGGCTGCCGTGAGACGCCTGTTAGCGGGCAGATCCCTGCAGTTGTGGCCGAGAGTGCTGATGGATTGAGTGGCACTTGCGATGAGGAGAAAGAGACGCATAATCTAAAAAGGAGCAAACTGAGACGTCTAGGACACGTTTGACCACACCGTCATTGGCAAGGAGTCTCTTTGAGAGACTCCATTTTTTCCTTTTTGGGAATTCTGTAGCAGCTGGCAGTGCATTTGGGACAAAAACAAGTTCTGCAGAAGAGCTTCTTACATATACTGTCAGGGTTTGATGATTTAGTGAAGGACACTGAAGCAAAAAGGTGGCAGATCCACCAGCTGGGCAAGGTTTGAGGTGCTAATGGAGTGACTTGTTTCGATCAACTGCTCTGCACCAACATGCTAACACCAAACACAGGGAGGGGCTCGGAGGGTTAGCCTCAGACTGGGTTAATCAACACGCACTCGTCACGCTTTTTCCCCGCACTCATGTTAAAATAAACGCATGCATATCTTTACAGGCTTCAGTCCTGGAGGCCGGGGCAGGTGATGGAAACAGCAGCAGGGAGTGGCTGTGCCCACTGGACAGGATGGGAAACAAAAACATACGATAGTACGCACAATTCCAACCAAGCATGCGCTCGCACACTTGCTAACAGTGAGACCAACCACGCCACATACACATGCACACAAAAACACTTCCCCAAAAAAAGAAAGAAAAAAAAAAAAAGAGGCGTCACAAACACGCAGTCATACTATAGCTTTTCCATCAACTGTCCAACTTACAAGGTTAAAAAAGAAACACAAAAATAAACTCCACAAATATTTTCTTCCCAGTCTGTTTTTACCGCCCTGCGTCCTCGCTTCACGTGGTGTTGTTTTCTTTAAGTCTGTGTTCGTCCTGTGTTCTGCAGGAGGATTTGGTGTGGTGCCATGTCCTCTGGGGTTTTGTACACACGTCCTCACTTGAGCTGCCTCGCGTCCCGGTCAATGCGGCATCCAAGCTCGAAGGTCAAAAAGGTCACCTAGTCCCCAGTCAAGGTCATCCCAGAGACCACCCTCACTCGCCCCCCTCCTCGTCACAGAAAGTATCAGGGGCCCCTTCATGAAAACATCAGGTGGGATGTTAGTCTGTGTCTGCCTACACAACTGTTGTTCAGAGGTCAAGGACAAAAAGAGGGTGTGTTTGTACGTCTATGCATACCTATGTGTATACTCCTGTGTGTGTACTGTGTGTGTGTGTGTGTGTGTGTGTATAAGAGTGAAATGACCAGGGCAGAGCTCAGGCTGTCAAGCTGATAGTGTACGAGGTGAACAGCACCCGCTGTCCCGTCCTCCCCCGTCCCCTCTTCTTTCGTCTAGCGGAGCCACAGTTTGAGCCGCAGCGCGTCCACTCCGTTCAGGTAGTATCTGAACAGCCGCTTGTCTCTGACAAAACCCAAGTTCTCGTACAGCTTCAGGGCTGATTTGTTGGTGATTTCAGTCTCCAATACAACCTGGGGACACACAGAGGGCCATGTCAGTATGTCGCATACATGAGTGGACAGACTGGTCCTTATAAGCTTTACTACTTTTTCAGAACCTGGTACAAAAGATGTCGTTAGTTGTTGTGGACTGTTTGTGGACACTAACACCAGTTTTGAATGTGTCAGCCTATTAAAGGAAAATAGAACATTACTGGAAATTAGCTTATTTGCTGTTATTGGATCAAGAGTCAAGTTCATCTCTGCTTGTTCAGCGCAGCGATAGCTTCACTGTTTATCCAACGCTAAGCACTAGAGAGTCAGCCTCAGTAAAGAAAACACACTCAACCCTACAACTCTAGCCTTGTCTTAGTTTCATGTTGTATCATGTTAGCTAGGAAGCTAGTCATAAATAGTTCCAAGAGTCAGTTGGGTTTTGTACATAATTAGAAAAAGTATGCAAAGCAAATTAGCTTGAAGGCACATGACCTCATAGATGCTGTGTGTAGCTTTTGTGTGTGTGTGTGTGTGTGTGTGCGTGGGTGTGTGGAGGGGGGCTCGGGTTAGCAGTTGGGGTTAGCAGCTTCAATGAGTAAGCTAGCAGCTAATTACACCACAGTGTCTCATGTTCTATTTCTGCATTTCTCAAACACACATACAGAGTGTAAAAAAGGTGAGTTTGACAACAACTTTCAAACATATTGATCAAAATTGAGTTTAAGTATTCAAGTATATCCACAGTGATTCAATACTGTGTTAAGATTAAACATAACATCCAATTCTATTTCCTTTCTACCCAGCAGCTATTAGTCTCTATTCACTGCACTACAATTTTCCTATCAAGCAGTCATTACCTTAAACATGCTTGAGATGGGTGACCCACTACAGTGACCTTGAGTAACATATTTTCTGTAACAGATATGCTATTGTGTAGTAAAGCAGTTGCAGGACGGGGTAGTTTAGCAATCTTTCTCGGTTGTGTATTCAAGGAAGGTCTGATATTTAAGTAGTAAAAATCTGCTGTCGACAGGCACTGCATCCATAAGCAAAGCATTTGGGAATTTAAACTGGATTTGGTAGTCCAGGATCTTTTCCTACAACCAACAAACCAACGGAGACTGGAGGATCAAATAATTAAGCATTTAAAATCTTATGGTATGCTTTGGAAAGTTGGCGGCAGCGTGAAGTGATGCATTTTAGTCTGTGTTAAGAAAATCTGTAAAACCACTGGTACCTCTATACTTTTTTTTTAACTTCCAGGACCCAACTTATAATAATGTTCTGCTGGATCCGGATAGAAACCGCATGCTGATACAAAAGAACCAAAGCTGGAAAAAAATGCAGCTTGCAACACAGTTACAGAGTTTGCGGTAGCTTGATTGATGAAAAATGAATCCATTTCTATAAAAGAATGTATTGGGTGGCTTTGTGTACACAATCACACCAACAGAAAAATGATTACAGCGGTGAATCACTGTGTCAGTACCCTGGCCTCAGTCGACAAAAGGACGGGAGAAAGGTTAGTTCTGGTTATTTCCACCTTAAACTTCTAGCGGTCTCAAAAATATTTCAAGTCCACATTCGGAAACAACAGAGCCAGAGAAACAATTTGTAGCAAAGGGAAGGTACTGAAAGGCTTGGACGGAGCTGACTGTCAAACCAAGACTACCATCAAACTAAGATAAGTGAAGGACAGGAAAAAAAAGTGGGCCTTGAAACACTAGCAACATTTTTGCTTTCTTGTGGTTCTTGCTCGCAGAGGCCAACACCAAACTAGAACAAAGAATCAAATGACGAACACAAAATGTTTACTTCAGTCATTTTAGAATGTGTTATCATTTTATGTGATAACAGCATTTTCCAGTGATTCCTGGTTTCTTCTGCTTTTGCTGTTCAGTCTGGTTGGTAACTGCAAAACTGCCCTCTAGTCTACTGCCTACGTTAACAGTGTGAGTGAATACGCTGGCACAAAGCTTGCAAATATGTGCCAATGTCAGGCATGAAGCCCTGCGCATGTTGGCACAAACCCATGAGTGATTTTCAGGCTTTTCAAAAACTTAGATATTTGCCGGATGTATTAAAATACAGTTTAAAAAAGGAAGACGTGTGAATTGATCGAATTGTCCTCCAGCAGGAAAGGGTCTATGTATCTTACCTCGTCACAGTCACCCTCAACCATGGCATAGATGGCCTTCTTCACCAGATTAGTACCTGACACAGAAGAGGTCAAGTCAGTGATTGCACACAACTACATGAAACACAAGCTTTAAGAAAAGACCATTTGGTTTTTCTACTTTTTCTGGCTTGACATCTGATAATGTAAGAAATGCAAAAGGTGTGCAAAGTCAGAGTGTTACACATCAACTCAGAGTGTATGACTTATCTAAATGTTTCATTTGCATAAAGTGATTTGGTTGTCAAAAAAGCACAAAAGACGCTGTTGCACAACTTGGTCTCGACTGCACACCATAAAAGGACAGACTTTTTGTTTACTCTGTACGGGACATGCAGAGTGGTGATCTCACCGATGCTTTTCCTTCTGTGTTTCGAGTCCACGGCCAGCATGGCAATGTAGCCACGACGGAACATCTTCTTGTGCATGTCCAGCTTACATACTATGGCTCCGACACACTCCTGCTCCACCATGGCCTGTGACACACACACACACACACACACACACACACACACACACACACAAAATTAGTTCTTCTGTGTGGCTGCTGAAAACCTAGCAACAATTCCTGTACAGTTGCTGTCATTCTGCCAGCCCTGCTGGCTTTGCGAGCTGACCTCTGACCTTTATTTCATAGCACTTCCTCTTATGTCACAAGCGGCTTTCCAGACAAACTGGAACTGGAAGTTTACGACCTTGAGGCTCAGAGGATAAATAAAGAAAGGACAGTGTTTTTCAAAGTAGAGAACCTTAACTGGACACTGCAGGTGCAAGAGGAAACACCCACTTAAAGCACATTACTCTTTACCAAAACTGGAAAGTAAAAGGTTTTAAATCTCTGTCCTTACATTCCTGCACACATATGACTGGACACAAGATCCATACATCACTGAGAAACTAAACAGGATGTTGTCATGACAGTTCAGCTTGTCTCTATTGGACAACTATTAATTCAGACTGAAATCCACAAAACTAACCAGGATGGTGGTTTTGTGGTAGAAACATGGGCTTTGTAGCTGCCAACAGATACAGTACAAAGTCCAAACCAATATGTCACCACTAAGACATTTACATGTGTATGTTTAAGCTGTGTGTGTGTGTTTGTCTTCAATGCAAATCAGCACTATGTTTGGCTGCCTTTGAGACACACTGACAGGTGAAAGCTATGAGCATGCAGGAACACCCAGCCCCTGCAATGGCATGCGACTTCAGGCAATCAGAGTCCACGGACTGGGAGGGTAGCTCACACGTTATCTCCACTTGATCAACAAAGTTAAAGAATGCATACAGACATTTTCTTCACACTGGATGGTTTCGGCGTCGTACTCACCAGAAAGCAGAGCTGCGGCCAATTGTGGATGAAGTACCTGTACGTGTAAATTGAATAAGGCTCAGACAAGTCCTTGGTGATCAGTCTCATGATCCACGGCATCTGTAGCTCGGACTCGTAGCGGACATAGCGGATGCCATGGCTCTCCTCTTCCGCTCGGCCGGGAGAGCTGCTCAGGTCGAGCCGGGCCAACTCCGCGGCCGGCGGCTGCTGCGGGTCAGCGGGGCTCTCTTCTCCGCCGGGCCCGGCAGCGTCCGGCGGCTCGACGCTCGGTGGTCTCGGCGGCTCTGTATGGTCAAACTCCTCTTTCCCTTCGTCCCCGGGGTGGCTGTGGGTCGCCTCAGTTCTTGTGAAACCCGGCATCCCGTTCATGCTATTGTTGACCAGGGGAGAGTGACTGCCGTTTTTGGAGAAGGGGCTGTGGCCTTCGTGTTGGCAATGCTCACTATTGTTTCTAGCGGCTGGAGCCTCCTCATTGCTGCCGCTGCTGCTGCTGTCACAGTTGTCCACGGACGGTCTCGGATTGTCAGGCCGGTTCCCTGTGTGTTGGTGGCTGTCATCGTCCTCTGACGGGCTGGCCAAGCCGTTTAGCTGCTGCTGCTCTCGGGCTTGCATTTTGAGGTGCAGCGCTGCCGGGCTAGCTCGCGCTAGCATGTTTTTCTGCTTATTCTTAACCGACGTGTTGACTTCGCTTACCGGCTGCGACTTCTTCCCTGTATCGGCGGGTACACAGTCCCCCCTGTGGTAGGCCGACTCTCCGCCTTCCCCCGCCGGCTCCGCGCTCCCAGCCCCGGGGAAAGGAGGAATTTCAGCCGGGGATGCAGGCAGTGCGCTACTAGGCCCAGGCGGCACTGTGGCCATCCCACCGCATTAAGGTGGAGATTCACACTTGGAAAACGTTGAACACTATCTCATCCACAAGGCGAAGGGATATACAATCAATATACAAGTTAGTTCACCGAATATTACATAAATCCAAGGGTTGTTGAGGCGATAACGTATCCGTTGGCGACGTTTGTCGCTGCTTTCTCCTCGATTTCCCTGCTGCCGCAAAGTGCTGTCGCAGCAAACGCCATTGCAACAGCAGACAGGAACGTTTTACGACAGTAGTGTAACGCATGACAGATGCAGGTTTTTCAGCACCACCAGGGACAGTTTGCTACTGTACTGTGCTAACCACTTACATAAAGTAATTTCTCCATTTTCAGTTGTTTGGTTTTATTGACTTTAATTTGCAAGAGAAGAAAGGAGGAGTGGACAGTGGATACACTGGAGCGGGCTCACGATTAAGATAAAAATAACGATTTTTAACCCCCTGAACATATTTCTCTGTCTGAAACCCTGAAAAAGTGGCAAAATCACAGTCAAACGCGTGGTCTGTTTTACTGTTCATCACGGAATTTTACTCAGCAAAATGATTTAATTATTGACAAAAGAAGACTGATTAATTTTAGTTCTGCTGAAAGACAACGTTAGTTCCATGCACAGACTCTTCTCATAATTGCATTTCATATCATGCTTATTAGACCTGCATATAATCGGTCTTTGGATTTGTAGTACAGCCTGATAAATGTTGGAACACTTTAAATAGTGACATTAGCTCCACGGTGAGTGGTGTCTAATGTGATTTGAGTAGCTGTTTTACAGGAAGGTTCACAACCCTGTTAGTTCAAGAACTGTCTACCTTCTTACCAGCAGAGGGCGCCAAGTTGAGGATTTATTTGGATTTTTGTCCCTTTTGCTATGGCAACACTGCAGTTTCTCCAGTAGATGTCGCCAGTAGACCAGTTTTGGTGGCCCTTTCAGTTTGCTGGCCTGAGCACTTGCAAGTTTGTTTCGAGGTATGTGCGTTTATTTTTAGTAATATCCAAGCTGTGAGATTTAATACTTATATTGCACTTTTCGGACAAAAATCACTGAGGTAACCCAAGTTTCTTTCCACAGTATAGTACAGCTTGAATGTTATTCTGAAGCAACTGAAAACTAGAAATACAAATGCAAATGCCTAGTGTTTAAAAATCTTTAAATCTGACAGACAGACATACACTTTTTGTGTATTTGACTCAGATGATGGACCTCAAGTCCCCAGCTGTCCTAAAAATGCTTATAATCTCTCTCAGGTATGAATGAATAATCATCGTAACATATTATCCGTGCTCCAAAGGATCCATTTAAGAGTTACTTGTTATCAATTAAACTGTTAACGGAAGTCCAAATATATGTATTTGAGACCAATCAATGTTTTCAGCGTGGTAGCCAAAAACAGCACTGGTGAGTTGTTGATAATTTTCTATTTTTATAAAACCTTCAAAAAAGGGAGTACATCCTTTTTCTGTTTGATCTATTTGGTAATGTATAAGGGTTAAATAAGATAAAAACCCCTGCCCTCTCAGCACTGACCTTAAAAACCATGACAAAGCATAAATGAAACAAACTAAACAAGTCTTTATTTATTAGCGATACATTATGCCCCTGTGGCTGAACAGTGTGCTTACTTCAACGAAATATTGGGACTTTCACGTAAATAGAAAAACAAGGTGAAATGTATGGCTAATATTTCGGATCTGTTTCATATTGAGGACAATGAAAAAAAGTTCCAATCACACTGGACATTTAAATAATGCAACCCATGTCAAACTTGGAGTGGAAATAACCTCAAACACTGACACAGCAGACTTGCATGAGTCCAGGTTTATCAGCAGGGTGGTGTAGCCTGTCCTAGGTGGCAGTGTTGCTCTATTGTGTCCTCAAGCAAGTCCTCGTACTGAGAGCTGGATCACTATTTGGAAAAGACATTGTGTGAACTTTCAAGTCAATAGAGCTGCCTTATTTCCTATACATAGAAAGAGGGAACGAGACATTTCTACTGAGATGTAGTTTGTACAAATAGATAGATAGATAGATAGATAGATAGATAGATAGATAGATAGATAGATAGAGGTGCTACGGGTGACACCTTCTCTGTCCTACATTCAGCTATCTCGAACACATGTGTGCTTGATATGTGAAAAGAGATCAAGTCATATTGTGTTTGTAGATATATGTTACAGAGAAAGAGACGGAGAGATAGACGGGGAGAGAGACGGCCCTTTGAAAGCTAAGCCTTGGGGCTGAGAACTCTCTGAAGAGCTGGAATCAGACATGCACAATCAGTTCCCCCTCTTCAAATCTCCTTTACAGGCCTATCTACTTGAACAGGCTTCTCTTAATTACTTTCTCTATCACTTAGCGAGCTGTGCCTGGGACTAGGAGCAGCAGCGTCTTGCCAGAGACACTTGGCTGGTTGGAACCCATATTTATATATCTTCTTTCTCACAATCCTGTCCCGTACCTTCCTTTTTTCTCCCCCCCCCCCTTTCATTCTAGGCTGCTCTTGTCTCTCTGTGGCTCTCCCCATCCTGTCTCTACCCTTTTCCAAATATCTCCAGGGCGTCAGTTGCGTCATGTGACTGGTGTGCTTGTGATTACAGCAGTTGGCAACCACGCTCTATGAGGAAGAACTCAAAATACCTTGAAAAATGACAGCATGTTAAGAAGTAGCCTATGAGGTCAGCGTGGAGCTCGGCAGAGGGCGGCAACACGCTCAGGACAACCCAGGCTGATAATGACACCCAAATACTGTCCTCCTTCGAATCTCTCTGCCCGTCTGAACCGGTGTCAGGGGCTGGAGGCCAACCTTTGGATCTCCTCTTCTTACCCCCCTCCTCTCTCCTACTCCTGCCTGTCACATTGGCTCACTCCCCTCACTCAGCTCACTTCCCTGTGTCCTCCTCCTCCTCTTTTTCTTCCTCCTCTTTTTTTATTTTATTTTTTTCCTGTCTGGCATCTGGTCCACTAGAGCTGTATTTAATTAGTTTCTGTTGGGTTAATTAGGGGCTAAAGTTAGGGGGTCGGACCAGAACAAAAGCGGGTCAGGCTGGACGGATGCAGGTGCTCCTGTGTGGTTGCCAGATTCCACCGTTCAGATTAAGATGGCTGCAAATTGTCTGGAGTATTGGGGAGAGAGTGAGAGAGCCATGAATCGCAGGGTAGGAGGTTTTCCACCACATATGGGATGGCAGCTCCTTATACGCTCATGCTGGCACCACTGTGCTTATTATTTGATGCACCTTTGCTTTGCATTTTCTACAAGAAACCGCCATATATTCACCGGATTTCAGCTTGCTTTCTTGGCTTTTCCCTCTCATATTACACTGGCACACATCACACAGGGCTGATCTAATGTATGGTGTGTGCAAGTGATGTATTTCCCAGTCCGTTTCCCCGTTGCCATACAAGGTGCAGTGTTGTATGTTCTCATTCATATCGCTCCCAGGCACTCAGTCCCTTTTTTTTCATCTACGTGTGGCAGCTATACCCTCTCCTTTTGCTTTGTTGGTTGGCTGTGTAGAATGAAAAACATGTGAGGAGGACATCAAAAGACCAGTCCAGACAAGTGAAGTATACATAAAATGAGCAATTCAAGCCTGTGAAGTGTACATCAGTTGTTTAAATTCAGTGATCATGTAAATGAAATGACTGAAAACAGTAGATGTGAGTCTAGAAAAGCTTCAGGCTGCAGCACTTTGAAGGTTACCTGCTTCATTGTACTTTTGGCATGCACTATTTTAAAACATATTAAAGTGGGTAACTGGAACTTTTTTAATGGATGTACGGTAAAAATGTACTTACAGACTTATGTGTGTGACTTTGATTGCAAAGAGGAGCAACGAGAGCCGAAAGAGACACAATTTGACCTTTTCTTCTATCCTGTGGAGATGAAGATGGACCAGATGAACTGATATGAGGGGAGAGGAGGCGAGAGGAGAGGAGAGGAGAGAGAGGGCATCTCTGGCATGGCTGGAGACCCTCAGTGTGTGAGGGTCCTGGGGCCCTTTAGACAGGCGCCAGCCCAGCAGGGAGGCAGAGACAATCACGCAGCACCAGATTCAATGCACATGAGATGGAGGGATGGAGGGAGATGAGGAGACACAGAGGGGAGGATTGAGGAGGGGGCGGTGGGATGGGACAAAGAGCTCAGCTGAGAAAGGTGGAGGACACGACAAGGAGAAGAGTAGACAGGCCCAGGTAGACATGGACACAGCTGAAGAGTTGAAAAGAGATGGATGGAGACGGAGAGAACGACAGTGTGGATCAAGAGGAGGTGAGAGGAGAAGAAGTAAAAGGAAGAAAGAGCAAGCTAGAGAGAGATAGCATATATTCCCTCTGTAACAGTCTTTATCACCAGCCCAGATCGTGGCGTATGAACAGTGATCCAAGTCAACCATCTGCTGAGGCTAGATAAGCCTGGGAGAGCTGGGTATTGAGCTGTCACTCAGGGAGGAGCGCAGAAAAAGAAAGAGAGGAGGGGAGAGAGGAACAGAGGAGAAATAAAGACAGAACGGGAGAGAGATCGAGAGGGAGGGAGGGAGGATTAGGAAGATGGATTTGGATG
>JAPZEA010000010.1:8542022-8555722 GCA_029783685.1 Heniochus monoceros
TGTCATTATACATTATATTATAAAACTATAATTAACGTGTTAACAAATAATATTTTAATGTTGTAGCTGGTTGAAGTGAGGCTAATTTTGTCTGCTTTGTATACTGTTGGGTAATCTACAAAATGTATTACACTGATCGCATGTTTTGTATGAAAAATAATCTTCTTTGAAGTGACTAGGGCAGCAACTAATTGATTGTTTTCACATGTAGTAATGTCCCAGTTATTTTCCAGATTAATGGATTAATCATTTGGTCCACAGAACATTAGAAAATAGTGAAAACTAGCCTTCACATTTTCGCAGAGCTCAGGCTGATGTCTTAGAATTGCTTGTGTTTGAGTCCAAAACTGAAATATATTCAGTTCACTATCATATAAGACAAAGAAAATCACACAATGGAGGACTGGAACTTGGTAATATTTTGTATTTTTGTCTGAAAAATGATAAACAGACTGTCAAAACAGTTGCCGATTAATATTCTGTTGATGGACTGATAGATTAATCAACTGATTGCTTCAGCTAGTAGCTAAGTGTGACTCAAATAAAAGTGCGGAAGTGAAAACTAATGGAATACTTCCCCCTGAAATATAAAGTAGAAAGAAGAGTAACATGGAAAATATGTCAAAACTGCTCGAGTGAAATGTACTTTGTGACTTCCCACCACTGAGGGCAGTGATGTGTTGGAGGCAGAGAGAGGTGTTGTGATTTGAATCACGGTGCGACTCTGCGAACTCTGACCTCGTGATCTTGTTGCTGTCACCTGGCGGAATAGAGAGGCGCTCCGAGTCTGAGAAAAACAATGTGAGCATGAGATCATCGATCTTTAGGCAGCTGATGCTCAGGTGACCGTGTGTTTCATCAGAGATGCATTCTTTGTCTCAGAAGTGTGTTTTGATGTCAAAGCAGCATTTTCACTCATCAGTCCTGCTCTTAAAGCCATCGGCTGAACAGGATGTTGTTGTGCAGTGACCAGGCAGGTATGAAAGAGGTGCTGTTGTTATGTTGATGCAGAAAGGTGCACCTGTGCGCCAACCTTGGTATCAACACATCAGTCGTAACATGAGGTTAACTAGCCAGTCATAATAGAAAAACTGATGGTGATGTAGTTTTGTCATGTGATGGGGCGTTCAGGGTCTTCTTATGTTAAACTTCGTAGCCAACTGTCATTTTAGATCGTTGCTGCACTTTTCTGCATGAGTTTGACTGTGAAGGGAAAACACTGTACGTGAAGTGCATGAAGCGAAAGAGGGACACACATTGCACAAACATGTTCACACTGTAATAACACATCACAGGTACGATCAACTGTAACACTTTCATTTTCAAATACAGGAAGGACAAGTGGATTTCCACAAATATAATCAGTGGGGTCTCGCCTCGTAAGAGGTCAAATTGCATCTTTCAAGAAAACAATAACAGGTGGTGCCTCTTTCATTTGCTTCTGTACTTTTACAGGTGTGACATCCAAATATAACCGATGTGTCAAAAAGCAAATATGCTGTCGCTCCCGTCGCCAAAGCGTGATGTTATGCAACTCTCCTCATCGGCCACTAAAGCTTGAAGGAGCACTCCTATACATTGCCAATTCATTTGTACACAACCTCTGGCTGTGAACCAGTGAATGCACCGTGAAATGAATAGTTCATGTGCTCAGGTGCTCGTCTTTGTGTTTGCATGCTTGTGTGTGTGTGTGTGTGTGTGTGTGTGTGTGTGTGTGTGTGTGTGTGTGTGTGTGTGAGTGAGTGTGTGTGTGCTGCTGAGTATTTACCGTCATCAGAATGTGAATAGAGGAGCTGTGTGCTGTGCCCCAGATGCTGGCTGACAGTAGGTGGGCTGTTTGCCGTGGGGATGCCAGGTTGTGTTTTTGTTTGGCCCTCCTCTGTCCCGCCTGCCTCCCTCCCCTCGCCCGGTGGGGGGTCCAGGGCTCCCGGGGCCAGTCCCTGCTGACCAATACCCAGGTATGAGGCCTCGCGGTTTGGCTAACACTAGCCGCAGGCTGTGGGAGGTTAACGAGGTACCAGCAGGGACAAGACATTCAACCCTCCCATGGGCAAACCACAAGTGGTGGATGTATCTCAATGAAGGGCATGAATATGATATGATGTAAGCCATGTGGAGGTGGGTGCAAAGGGGGCTAAATGGTAATAATACTGCAGGTGCAATATAAAACACAGTACATAGGTATTACCAAAGACAAATGATCCTCCAAGTCATTTTATTATCACAGCATTGCTCTGCTGACCAGATCTAAGTGTCTCACTGTGCACAAATTTGTGCTGTTGAATAAGGAGCCATCTTGACAGTGCTGAGACCTTTGAGGGAACGAAGAGCCCCAATAGAGGAAGCTATTGTAGCTTATTATCTTATTAGCTCCAGTTTTATTTGACCCTCCTCCGCCGGACATGAAGACAAGGCTTTTAGACAGTTAGGAGAGAGGAACTGATGAGAGAAATATAGCTCTTCAATAAAGGGTGTTAACTTATTGTTTCATGAGTGACCTAGCTTGCTCAAAGAGCTGTATTTGTCTCTCTCTATTGAATGAAATGATGCACAAATCTGACATCAAAATGCGAGGAGGCACTAAATAACAGCCACAGAGACAACAGAAAGCAAGTTAGAGCTTACTATGGCGCTCGCATGTTTCCAGCTTGCTACCTTGCCAGCTGCAGCAGTACACTACAAGTGTGTCTCTTGAATAAACTGTTACCTTCTTGTCTTGTTAGCTAGCAGAGCTTTATTTTGTCCTCAGCTTCTCTTACATGGGTAAGAGTTATGGGCAACTCTGAGAGCAAAATAATAGGTGAGGTAAACAGAAGGGAGCATGGAGAGCCAAGCACTAGCATGTTAGTTAGCTCGCCTAGTTTACTAACTAGGCCTGCGAGTAGTCCCCACGTCAGCAAGCCTCCAGCACCGTCTCTTTGCAGCGTGGCTGGACCTTTAAGGTCCTGCAACTTGTCTGTTGTTTTCCTCAGAAACACCTGCTGTCCGAAGCTCATGCCGACTCCTCTGAAAATACAGAAATTCAATATCCACGGACGCTCACTTTGGCTTGTTGCAGAATCATCAATACGTGTGTATCGCTTCCTCCGCCATGCCTATCAATAAATCTATCAATGTGAGTTTTGCAGGGCAGATGGCAAAAAGCAAGCAGTCATAAACGCCCAGTACAGTTCTGTGTGTGTAACAGATGGGGATGGTTGAGTGGGCCAAGTCATTGATTTGACCTTGAGATGGACAGCTGAAGGGAACTGACATGGTGCAAAAACTGAGGATCCCATAATACTGAGACTGAACATGAGATAAATAGATAGACAGATATATAGATAGATAGATGCCACTTTAAAAATCAAATTCAATGTAAATTTAATACAGAGAGGACTGCATTCCCTGTGAAAAATGTTGTATAGTGTGTAAAATTCAAGCGATCAACTCTGATCGGCCCTTTTTTAAATTCTGTGTCTTGCAAGACCCCAACTTTGTGCAAGTACAAAACAAAATCACACAAATGTTTTTGTTCAAAGGTTAGATTAAAACGGTTATGGAAACAAACACTGATGAAAATAAAAAGGCCTGTAATACTGACGGTAAATTACATATATTCCAACAAACACTGAAAACACTAAGAAGTCAATTAATGCATTTAATAGCACCAGATACTCTCGATTGATCACTTTTGAAAACAGATAGATGGACAGATGATAATTAGAAGGACAGAATACAGAGAACTGTTTTCTCTATGAGACTACAGGCCAAATATGAATTTAGAGGACGGTTTAATCGATAAAAACCCTTCAGCCAGAGAGGATTCTTGTGATTTTTGCCCTCATTTCTGGTGTGTAACCATATTAAGCAGTCCTATGGGGAGCAAACAAAAGGCTGCTGGAGGAGAGAGGAGGAAGCACATCATACTTCCCTCATGCCAGCCAGTATTATCCAGCCAGTGTGAGAGAGTGGTATCTCAGTCCCACGATTCTTAGCCTTCAATTCGTCTCCCTAACAGCAGGAGAAACCGTGACTTCGTCAATTGGCCCGGAGACAGGGGGAGGGCATATTGCCACAGACATTAACAAGCGACTTCACCTTTCTTACAACCGCGGCCCCGTTTAGCTGAAACGCTCCCCAGGGCTATTAGATATTTTCCGATGAATTATATATCAGAGCTGAAGATGAAAGGACTCTGCGTGAGCCAAGAACATCGCTGTGGGACAACAAGGGGACCAGATACTTAAGCCCGGTTAGGCTGTTTGTTTTAGTGTGATCGCTGAGGGAAAATGGGAAAACTCCACTTCCAGTAAAACTGCACACCAAACATTATTTTTTTTTTTTTTTTTTTTATAACTCTTCTAATCTACTAATGACCAAAATCAAATCACAATATTAACATATCAGCTTCTTCCTAAATATCACTCCAATTTTAGCTCCTTATTGACAACAATGACTTTATGTAATTGCACAAAATCATAAACAATAAGATACAACTGTAAATGATTTTTTTTTTTTTTTAAATATTATACAGTCCATAGCAGGTCGTATTGATTTTAGTGTTGTGTATGAACCCAGCAGCCTCGCAGGCTGTTCATCTGGCATGCAGACTCCTAATTAGTTCTCTAACCTGCTGCTTGTTTGGGAGCACCAATCAAAACCTGCATCCCGGGCTGCTGAGGCCAAAGTTTGCTCAGCACGCTTTAAGAATGACATTTACACTGAATTGTGACAACTGGATTCACTACAGATCAACAAGAAGAGCAGAACAGAATGGGTTCTTTATTTAATGGCAAAAAAGCAACTGGACACAAACAAGAAAATCACATTTCAAGTGGTGTAACTCGTGAAAATTTGATAAACAGCGCATGATTCAGGCTGCCGTTGCTTTTTGTTTTCTTTTCTTTATTCTTGGTAGAAGGGGTCGTGGCGGTGTTCAGCCATCAGACCGTGACAGACCCCCAAGAAGTTGTTTTCACCTCTCGCCACAAAACACTGCTTCAGTTTTGCTCGCTCGGCTCATTTCCACTTTTAAATCTGCAGGGGGGCTGCAGCTTTAATCTTCTGGTTGTTATTATGAGGTCATTTTTAAAAATATATATCAAAATGATTTGACCATGCAGGTGCTCGGCTCTGATTGGTTCCTCCTTGGTCAATGCACCACACCTTTACTGGCATCTCTGGACCTGCAAATAAAAATGCAGACGCAATAATTCCTGTTGAGAAGGGCCTCTATAATATGTTCTTTGAGTTTAAACGCTAAACTAATGGCAGCAGAGTGTAGTCAGTTGCGCTGTGGAGGTGGTGTTGCCACCGCCAGGCCACTTCGCTCCAGCTGCTGCATCCTTCCACACCTCTGCCCATCATATTTTCTCTCATTTCCATTGGCTGCTAAAATTCCTCGCAGTCTCTCGCTCTCCATAAATACTGAGCATCTCTTAGTATTATCCGCATCCAACAAGCTTACCCGGGGGGAAACTAATCAAAGCCGCTTGATAGCTCAACCAGTCCGCAGTGCCGAGAGAGGCGTTCACAGAAAGACCTTTTCTAAACGAAGCGTCTAACAACTCAAGTAAGTGATTTCTTTAACTTCGGCTGTTTGAGCAGCCTAATATTTTTCCTGTAAATGCATTAAAGTGAGGTTTTTTTATTTGTCATTTTTGGTGAAAGCCACCAGGAGCTGCGTGTGATGGAAATGCAGATTGCCCACAGGGAGATAATTGGGGAGGCGTGCTTCAAAACTTTTCTCCCTCTCGCCTCTCCGGGCTGCAGGCTCGGAGCAAAGGGGCACTCAGCCGATTAATAGCAGGACGGTGGAGCAGCCCACGACCTCAGATAATACACTCCAACAGCTGGATGTTTGACTACAGGCTCCGGATGTATTCAGGCATGTAGAGAAGGGAGGGCAAACCCACCTCAAGTCAAGTTGTAGGTTGACAGGATGTCTTAAATCGCATCAAATGCAACCTTCATGTTGCACTTAGAAATCAAACCGGTGGCTTTTGGAGAGTCTGTAAACGAAAAAAAGGTTGTTTTCTGGTGGTATGTTAGAAAATAAAGCTGCGTATTAATAACATTCACAGCTTACATTTTTAATTTATTGTTAAATTTCGACGAGCCTATAATAATAATAATAATAATAATAATAATAATAATAATAATAATAATAATCGTCGGTTTGGGAAAGTGAGTTGCAGGGTTGGTTGTGCTGGGGTTTTGGGGGGTTGAGGGGGGGTTGGTTGTCTGGCAGTCAGCTGGTCTGATAAATACAATGCCAGTCTTTGTTTTATTTTCGTGACGCAGAAAATTAAGGAGGCCTGAATGCGGAGTAGTGGCTGGCGTCCTGTAATAAGGCCAGCGCGTGCCGTCCGGATTATCTCGTTAATTTCTTACAGAAAGAAGAAGAAGACGAAGAAAAAAAAAAATCTCTTGTAGCCAATAATAATTAATGGCTGGGCAGGGTATTTATTATTGAACGGATGTGGAGCAACCGGTAGCCTCGGGTGCAAAAAGTGACAGATTGAGTATAGGAGTGGCCGTTATTGGCTGTGTAAAAACGAGGGGTCCGGCTCGAGAGAGGCGCACCCCGGGGTCCTGGGAACTTTATTCTACAGGTAGGTGTCACTGGAAACGTTAGGAGAGGCCTCAGACACAAGCATATGGTGTGTAGACTAATTAGCTATTACTAAAAAAAAATATTAAAGCCTTTTAACACTTTTTGCGCTCCGTATTTTTTCTCCTACAATATTAGGCCAAACAACGGCTTTACCCTCTAGAGAAAAAATATTTAATATTTCATTGTAATTCTTAGGGACTAGTTTGTGTCTCTAATTCTCAAATTAATTAATATTGGACTTATACATATTTAATCCTCCTGCGATAGGCCTAATAGTTCTATAATATTCCTATAAAAACACATTTGTCTCACAAAATATGAATCCGCGTATTAAACTTGATTTATTTAGAATATCTCTAATATTCCTGTAAGAACAGAGTATTACTGAGGCTACATTGTTTCTGTTATTGTATCAACGAATAATTTGTCTGAACTCGTTCATTTGAATAAGATATTAACAGTCCGCCTTTAAAGTGGTCTTCTCACCAGCGGAGATTAATAATTTTTAAGTAAATTATGAGACTGAAATGAACTTTCTGTTTTTTCCACAACACCTGGACACAAATTTAGTGAGCTATCTCCTTGTTTGTTTAGATTAAGATTAAGTGCTCCTCTCTAATCAACACTTTGCAATAGTCTCACCTTCCAAATCTAATTACCGGGAGCAATTCATTAGGAAAGGAGGGGGAACCGCCCCGAGGAGGGTCCAGAATATGTCAGAATTCACTTGGAAAGCCTCCATGTTTCTAATTATTTGCTAAAGTTGTCCTTCGTATTTTAATTTCGTTACATTTGAATGTACAAGGGTTTTAGTGGGAACCAACAATAGGCCTGAGATATAGAAATGGGAATGAGCGCACAGTTTGCAGTATTGGCTTCTTTGTTCGTTCCCTAAAGTCTTTTGTTATCAGCATTACTTATCGGTCAACAGTGGGCTTTGTTTCTGCAAATGGCCCCCCAATCAGCTGTCTATTTAGCTTCGCCTAACCTGTGGGTATATGCTAATTGGGAGCCCGGTTGGGGCCCAACGAGTGTGCGCATTTTAACGACAATGTTTTGTTTTGGTGGCACTAGGAGAGGAGTGTGTTTGGGCAAGAGGGGGGGCTGATAAGGGGCGGGGTTATAGTAGCAGTGTGTGTGTGTGTGTGTGTGTGTGTGTGTGTGTGTGTGTGTGTGTGTGTGTGTGGTGGTGGTGGTGGTGGGGGGTGATGGCGTAAACGCCTGTCAGCCAGACAGAGCATCCTCAGTCCAGCAGGGACAGCTGGGGGTCTCCACTCGCCTTTAAGAGTCCTGCGAGTCCGAGGACGCCCACTTCTTTAAGCCCACCGCGGTGCGTAAAGGCTGCGCGTAAAAATCAGCGGACGCAGACGATTCCAAACAACCTTAAAACCTTCCTGTTCTGTGTCCTGCTTCAGGTCGATCCGGAGAAGGAGGTGAAATACAAACGGAGACGCGAGAGGATTAAAAGACGATTTTCTGCCCCATTTTTCTGACTTCTTCTCATTGGTGCTCCTTCGTCCGGCCGCCAGCATGATGTCCTATTTGAAGCAGCCGCCGTACACGGTGAACGGACTGAGCTTATCTACCTCAGGAGTGGACCTGCTGCATCCTTCAGTGGGATACCAAGGTAATATAGACCACCCCAGGGTGCAACCGTTTGCCAAATCACATCAAAACACCATACAGGCTGTTGATTAACCAAAAGTCAGAATTATTTGCAGTCATATGTAATGAGAAACTTATTCACATATTTATATCAACACATGAGTGATGAATGACTTGTATTTCTCATAGCATCAGTTCTTAGTCATAGCCAAAGCCTTTAAATAACCTTTAAAGCTTCATTTAGCATTACTAAACACTGTTTATTAACCCTTAAACTACAGGCACATATTTCGGATTATTTTACAGTTGCCTAGAATAAAATTACAAAAGTTTATATAATTAAATTAGGTATAGGATTTCCTTTCTTACTTCCTAAAGCATTGTTTTCTGCCCTCTTCTTATCAGCAACCCCTCGCAAACAGAGAAGAGAGAGGACGACCTTCACTCGGGCCCAGCTCGACGTGCTGGAGAACCTGTTCGGCAAGACTCGGTACCCTGATATCTTCATGAGAGAGGAGGTGGCCTTAAAGATCAACCTGCCCGAGTCCCGAGTGCAGGTGAGTCTCCAACACAAACACCTCGACCACTCAGCCTCTTCATGGCCCGTAATTAGTCATTTGTCTCTGAGAGGCGAGACGCTCCAGGGCAAAGTGTCCCCTTCATTGTTGAAGTGCTTGGTAGCAGTCTATTAAATGAGACGATGATATTTTGTAGTTTTCTGAATGCTTTCAGATTCTATTTTCAGAATAAAGTTTATACATACTAACAATATAATAAAGCCTAAGGATATAAATGAATATAATGGGTAGTGTGGAAAATAGCATTCATCGTTTATGAACAGACATAAAGCTACATTTAATTTATTTATTTAAGGCTCTTTTATATCTTGAATAACCTATTGGACTCACAATTTTTTCAAATTTTCCATCTATAATTACACTGGGTTTTGGGGGTATTTTTAATGCAAGAAATGCATTTCCAAACCCCTTATAGCTAAATGTAATTAATTTAAACCCATTTTTCTTCCAGGTATGGTTCAAAAACCGACGAGCCAAACATCGCCAGCAGGCCCAGCAAACCCAGAGTGGAGTGCAGAACAAGGCCGTCAGCAGGCCGGTGAAAAAGAAGGGCTCTCCGGTCAGAGAGGCCAGCTCAGAGAGCGGAGCCAGCGGGCAGTTCACGCCGCCCTCGAGCACCTCCCTCCCGGCTGTGAGCAGCAGCGCGGCACCGGTGTCTATCTGGAGCCCGGCCTCCATCTCCCCGCTCTCCGACCCGCTGTCTACCTCCTCCTCCTGCATGCAGCGCTCCTACCCCATGACCTACAGCCAGGCGTCGGGCTACAACCAGGGCTACACGGCCTCCTCGTCCTACTTCACCGGGATGGACTGCGGCTCCTACCTTTCGCCTATGCACCACCAGCTATCCGCCGCGGGCTCCGCCATGAGCCCCATGGGCAGCAACGGGGTATCCAGCCACCTGAGCCCCGCGTCCTCCCTCTCCTCGTCGGCGTACGGGGCGGCGGGTCTGGGCTTCAGCGGCGCTGCAGACTGCCTGGACTATAAGGACCAAACAGCCTCCTCGTGGAAGCTCAATTTCAACGCGGACTGTTTGGATTACAAAGACCAAGCAGCGTGGAAGTTTCAAGTGTTGTGAGAGGAGAAAATCAAAGGGACAATTCTGACAAACTGCAGACTGTAACAGGCAAATTAACACCCCAGGTTGGGAGCAGCAAGTGCGGCGTTTTTCCACGACTACAGGCCCCAACTTCTACCTCGGGCAGAGCAGAACAGGACTGCCAGCCGGTTGTCTCACTTGTTGGGTTAATTTATTGAACATTGAGACTGATTCTCCCCAACTTTGATCAAGGACATGGAACAAATGTGTTGACCAAAAGGAAAAAAAGGATCAAAAGAGTGAAAGATCCAAGCCTAACTTGGTTGAGTTTGAGGAATAGGTCAGGTTTTCTTCTAAGCTCCTTAAAGACTCCCCTCTCTTGTCTTTTTTTTATTTTGTTGGCACGCTGAAGGGCCCCTTTGATCAAAGCGTTGTGCATGAGTGTGTGTGTTATAGAGTGTGTGTGTGTGTGTGTGTGTGAGAGAGAGAGAGAGAGAGAGCAGCTCTGACATGAACCTGGATGCACTATTAATTTATGAGAAATATGTTTAAGACTAGTTACAAGAGACAATCAGTCCGTTTGCGTGTGCTCATAAATGTCCCTTAAGTGTTTTTGAATTATTTCCCCCGTGTTAGATTTCTTTTTGAAATTGTGATTCTTTGTACTACCTGTATGCAATTTTCTTCGCCACAAACCCAGCTGTGAATTTGATAGATTTATTTCCATGGTAAATTATTATAAGGACATTAGTTGAATGAAATAGGGATGGCAGGGTAAATCAAGTCAGCAGCGAGCAGTGTCCACTTGAGCTGTAAAGTGCGGTGAGAAGGCCACAAACACACTTAATAACAATAAAGACCACTTGACCTGACCCAACACTGTGGCTGCATGTGTAAATCCATCTAAATCTTCTGTGTTTTTATCACCTGTTTCTGCACACAAACACACCACAGCATGTCAACAAGACTAAGGAGTGAAACCCATCTCATTTTACCCACATGTTTATTTAGATTTTACACTTTTTGGTTTGGATCTTGCATTAAACGTGTCAGTACAGTGCCAGATTCCATCCACTTGCTATACTTTTTACGCCTGCATCACTAGAGTCCACGATTCCTGCCCAGGCCGGGAGGAATGTGAATAATGGGAGAGCTATGTTAATCCCGTCTCATAAAGAGGATAATCCAACATTTTTATTGACGGCTGCTCTCTGGTTCAGGGCGCACCGCTGGCTAGTTCACACAGAGAAATGTGAAATGAGCTCTGCTGCTCAAGAGTCCAGGAGCAAACACGAGTTTAAAGATGGGGTTTATAAGAAAACAGCAAACAGGGAAGTGGATGTTAAGACTTCAAACAATAACTCAATTTGTGATCCATATAAAGGTGGGTAAACTATTCAAATTTAAGAAGAAAACATCCCTGAGTGGTTAAAGACATTGTTTCCATCAATCTGTAGAGTGATCTGAAATTTAAATTATCAGATATCATAGCAGATAAGGAATTATTGGATGATTCATAATCTGGCTAATATCAAAATCATATTATCATCATCACATGTGTTTTAAGGCTTCATCCTTTGGGCCATAAATGGTGAAGGATTCAGTGTAATACAACGATCTCAATGAAAAATCAATGTATCCAGGCATCTGTTGCAGGGACTCTGATTAGGCCTGCATTGCACATATGGATTTGTGTGCACATAAAGCCACACAGCCTCTTTGGGGGTTTTAAAGAGATACTGTGCTGGCATGGATTGAAGAGGAAGGTTCGTGCTATTGGTCTAATTAGGATGTGACAGGAGATGTCAGAGAGACTTCTTGTAACTCTGGCGTGACTTTTTGCTGCCGTTCAAGTGCTTTCTTGTCCGTTTGACCCCCGGCTAGCACCGAATGACACACAATTACAAAGCAACAAACATCTGACTATTGTCTGAAGTTCACTCTATTACACATCATGACAAATCGGCTCTAAATGGTAAATTTTGTCTTTTTATTTTTAGGGCATAACAATGCAGTAATTTTTTTAATCGGTTAAATTTGTTACCATGACAAAAGATTTGGTGTTGACACAAGTCTTAACAATGGCAAACAAAAAAACTTAATTCTATCTGTCTTAATTAAGACGAATTATAATATTAAAAAATAAATAAATAAAAACAATAAAACATCCAGAAGAGCGATGTGCAGTTGAGGAGGAACACAAGAATTCAAATTAAAAAATAGGCCTATCAAATAATAATCTAAGCTACTGGCTATAATTTAAGGAGGTAAATACTTCAGGTGTGATGAAAAATCATAGTCAAATAAAACTGGCTCATAAATAAACTGATCTCCACATATTTTTTGTACTGTTACAGTTGTCCTCTAAATATTTTTTTTCCTTGATCCCAGAGTCAAAGTTTCAACAGTTTTAATAATAAATGTCAGCAGAGAGCAGTAAGTCAGTGAGTCCTCCTGCAGCAGGAGGACCAGGGGCCCCCGAGTATCCATTCGGTTTTAATTAAGCACAAGCGGCTCTAAAGGGGACATATGGGTCCGGCAGACGCGCTTCATTAATCCTCTCATCCCATTTGAGGATGTTAAACAATAAAAAAAGAACCTCGGAAGCCTCCTCTTGGCCGAGGCGACCGCACATTTTGTCGACCGGCGCCCCGAGGCAGGGCTTTCCCCAAGCGGCACCACCTCACGGCAGCCGGGGATTTCCAGGTTTCCCCGCCGGAGGAGAGGAGGTCCGACCGACGCTGGAGGGGTCCTCGATCCAGCTCCACAGCGGCGATGAGCCCGATACTCAATACTACAACTACTACTACTAATACTTTACTCCTGTTTTACTGCTGAGGAAAACGCAGCGCAAAGAGATTGTTAGGAAACTATTATTTATGTATTTATTTACTCTTTATTCAATTTTGCCTCTTTCTCATTCATCATTTATGTGACTGTACAACACTGCAATTTCCCATCTGTTTCAATGAAGCACAAACAAATGAAATGATAATTATAGCCTGGAAAGAGTCATTACATCTGTCATTACATGAGCTTTACAAAATAATAGTCCATATATTTTTACTGCCAATATTGACCAATATGGAATTGTTGTGATTTTTCAGACCCTACCTCACTGTTAAATCACTAAATACAGCAGAACTGTCTTATTAGCACTTGAATAAAATCATAAAAGCTTTTTTCAAACCAGAGGCATGTCTGAACACCTGAATCCAATTAAATCCATATTAGTAATGGCTGATTTAGATGTGAAAATATTTCAGATTGCCTGTGTATCGGCTTTGAAAAACCATATCATGCATCCTTTACAGCTCTTTTTGTAGTCGGCTTACGGACAGCGATTGTTTTTTTGAGTCAGACCAAGACAGCGAGGCCCACTGGGACCAAACCAATATGTCAATTATTGTCTGGAGAGACAAGAGGCATGGCATACAACATCAAGAAATGTTTGTGATTAACAATTCATGATTTAAACAAGCCTATCAGAGTGAATTTAAATAGGCTAATGCTATTATCAGCTGTACAATGTCACTGGCAGGCATGTGACTTTGTTTTATAAGAAGAAAGAATTAGTGAAAGTACTGGGGCAACAGGGCATCAGTCCCGCATATTTGAACACAGTAACCGCCATTTGGTAAAGTGGGATATGGACCTGATTTCTCAGCAGCAGTTGCATAAAATCAGCACAAGATGAACTGAATATAGTTTCTTTTATGAAGAAAAGAACATGGGAGATAAACGGCCACTTTGTTGGTGAGGATATAACTGAAGGCTATTGTTATGCATAAGTATGTGTCCTACATTCCCCGAGAGACGATGTCTATCACATATCAACACAGCAACACATACATAATTCATCTGCAATAACAACAGTCATGGA
>JAPZEA010000010.1:9111540-9122269 GCA_029783685.1 Heniochus monoceros
ATTAATGGGGCTGTCAAAATCAACCAAAAATGACGTTCGATCATTCCCCCCAAAAAAAACAAAAGAAAAAACATTTGTTCGAACCATTCAAATATCTTTATGTGCGTAAGAGGGCAAACCCTTACGACAAAACATACCACATAAACATGTCTTTTAAAAGAGCTACATACTTACACACAAGTTTAGAATATTTGTTGACAGCTCTTCTCACTAGAGCTGCAGTGATTGGTTGACTTATCAATTAGTCCATTTAAAGAAAATGAATTGGCAACTATTCTGATAATTAATTAATCGCTTCTGTCATTTTTCCAACAAAAAAGCCAAACATTTGCTGGTTCCAGCTTCTTACCTGTAAGGATTTGCTGCTTGTCTTCATCATTTATGATAGCATATGAAGAGTCTTTGGGGTAGGGGCTGTTGGTTGGATAAAAGAAGCAATTTGAAGGCATCACTTTTGGCTCTGTGAAATTGTGATGAGCATTTTTCACATTTGGGGGCGGTGTTTGTCATTGCATGGCATTTTTGGCATTCCATATTAGTATGTGCTTACTTACACACATTGAAAGCTTTATTTCCTGCTGTTTTCTTCTCTTTCTGCAGGGAATCAATGGAATCCTGGCAGATGAGATGGGACTGGGGAAGACGGTCCAGAGTATCGCCCTGTTGGCACACCTAGCAGAGGTGAGAGAGCAGCAGACCAAAGGGCTTCTTTCACCGCACACTTCCAAAAAGCTTTGTGGAATATTCAATTGTCTCTGCTGTTGTTACTGAAAACATCCAACATCCAGCTTCTTTGTGCACCTGCATCCTTTAAAGAGTCCCTTGTTTCTGGCCGTGCTTTTCATTGAATGACTCATACGATTTATTTCATTGTTGCGAGTAGCTGATTTATAGATTGTTCGGTCTCTTAACCCCAAAAGGTGAAAAATGGAATTTAGGGGAAATGTGTGCTTTTCAGTGTTGAACTGTCGCTGGCAGGAAGATGCATGGTGCATTCCTCCAGGGCTTCCTGTTATTTGGTGCTAACACAGGCACATACAAATAGCACCTGTTGTGGCGGCTGATGGTGTATTCTCTTCTAACTGTTCCTGCGCAGAGAGACAACATCTGGGGTCCATTTCTGATTATCTCTCCGGCATCCACACTCAACAACTGGCACCAGGAGTTCACCCGCTTTGTGCCCAAATTCAAGGTGAGAATCCTGCCGAGGGAGCGCGCCGGCGGAAACACCTGCAAAATCATGTCCGCAAGAATCCTGGCACCCTCATCTCTGCTCTTGTCTTTAGTCGTTTTCAGTCCTCTAATCAATGCTGAGAGCTAAGGAGGGTTAGGCATGTCTACAGCTATTCGTTAGGGGGCAGTGTTGTACTGGGCGCTGGTAGCAATGCCTGCGTTAACGCTGTTAATACTTGGATAGTTGAGTGGCCATACTTTCTTCTTTTTGCCTGTGTTAACCAGCCTCTGACAGGCAGTGTGTATTCTTGAATGTCAAAAAAACATTTACCATTTAAAAACACATCAATATGTCGGCTATGCTCGTGCATACACATATACACCATAGCGCGCATAGCTCTTTTGTTGTGCTCAACCCTCAACTATGTCCGTTCTTCTCTGCGAGTTTGAAAATAAATCAATTCCTGTCTGTTTTGCTAATGAGGTGTGAAAAGACCCTATTACACATTTTGAAGATAAGCTTCCTGAACACTCAAAGCAGGACTGACAGAAAACAATGGAATACCAGCGTGTGCTGAGCGATGTAATGATGTGTAAATCTTTTCACATCACATTTTACATCAACAGCTCAACAAGTGGAGCAGTGATTCAGACATGATGCTATGCCTAAGTGTTTCCTCTGGGAACATCACTGCAGCTCTGTTTTTGTTTTACATTGCTCAGTGCAAATGTAAGTGTTTTAGAGAGGTTTGAATGTAGTTCAGGAGAAATGGATCCACTCACAACTTACTGTCTCCCCTTTGTTTTAACTTTCCGACTTGTCTGTCAGGTGTTGCCATACTGGGGGAATCCTCATGACCGCAAGGTGATTCGAAAATTTTGGAGCCAGGTAAGGAGGAGACGATGAGGATGATGATTATTAACACAGAATGGTGAAGATACTTTACATCTTGGTCAATAGATGCTTTTCTCGGTTCTTTATTACTATTCTGTGACCATGTTTGTACCCACGTTTGTCCACTTTTCAATAGAAAACCCTTTACACACAAAACGCACCATTCCACGTGGTGATCACAAGCTACCAGCTGGTGGTCCAGGACGTCAAGTACTTTCAGAGGGTCAAGTGGCAGTACATGGTTCTGGATGAGGCCCAGGCACTGAAAAGCAGCACCAGGTAAAACCTCAACATGACTGCTGTGTAATCATGTAATGCTATATTCCCAAAACACATGGCAGGGTTCAAATGTGTTGACACCCGATACTGGATTTATTTATTATACTTGATAATTCTACTTTTTCAGAGTGCATACTGGTGTTTTTCAGTGTGTCAGCCCATTGTCTTTGAATGGAGTCGAATATACATTTACACATTTAATATACATTTTCCAGAGTTTCTCTTTTTTCTTTTTTCTTTTATGGATGGTTGCTGCATTTTTTCCGATCCCACGTTCAATCACTAGTTTCTGCAGATAAGCGCACCATCCAGAAGTCTTGATTTAGTTTTGTACTGCTTTAATAACCAAACACACAAATATGTGCGTATAACATATATAACACTGACTTTCGAGTCATTTCAAATTCAACAAGATGTCTGAAAAGCTGAAATATATAGTTGTTCATCCCTATAACTATGCAAGTATGTGTCATTTCATGTCTACTCTTGGACACTGTCCAAAATCTACAAAACTATTCACAAAATGTCTTGAAATGAGAAACGTACACTCACATATATACGGTGCTCCACAGTTTGAGTAATTGGTGTGATTATAGTACAGTTACATAAACACCATTAACTCATGTAGTTGTTGCACTAGATCTCCAGTCGTTAACCGCTTCCCCTCTGTGTTTTCAGCGTTCGGTGGAAAATCCTGCTGCAGTTCCAGTGTCGAAACAGACTGCTGCTCACTGGGACGCCCATCAAGAACACGATGGCTGAGGTGAGCAGTGCGTGCGTGCACGTGTGTTCGTTCATGTGAGCAAGACAGAATTGTTGAGGACCGTGTGTTTTTACTGTCCCTCAGCTGTGGGCCCTGTTGCACTTCATCATGCCCACGTTGTTTGATTCCCACGAAGAGTTTAACGAGTGGTTCTCCAAGGACATCGAGAGCCACGCTGAAAACAAGTCGGCCATCGATGAGAGTGAGTACAAGACAAGCTCATTTGTACGGACGATTCTTTCATTTGCGTGCCAACATGAACTTTTATTTCTGCTCGCTGTTGCATGTGATTAGTACTTTGGCTAAACATTGATTGTTTGATGTTTGTGTTTCAGACCAGCTTTCCAGACTGCACATGATCCTGAAGCCTTTCATGCTGCGCCGAATCAAGAAGGATGTGGAAAACGAGCTCTCAGACAAGGTAGAGGAGCGAACTTTCTCTGTACTTGCTGAACCAAACTTCTTGTCCAGAGCTGTGCATTTAAGAGGACAAAAAAATTGGCTTTTACTATGTTGAGATTCTGGTGAACGATCAGACAAAATTGTAGTTTATCTAACAATATTCAAAAAAATGCAACTTTCTCTTTTGTCAATACCGTGTAGCCCTACTTCTGTCCTCTTCTGTTTAAACCTGCACCCTTCCTCCCTCTCTCTCCCTGCACACCTCACTCACAAACACAGTGTTGTAATAAGCTTGTGAGTGATGCTTGTGCTGGCAGATCCTCTTGACAGATGTTGGACTCCGGGTCGCTCGCTGTCACATGCGGCACACACATACTCACTCACGCGCTGTGGGAGTCTGGATACACAGAGTCGGAGGAATGGCAGAGTTCACGGCTCCCCCACATCTGTCTTTTTCGCCTTCCCCTCGCACCCACATGCAGCCCTGCCAGCCCGCTTCCTTTTTCTTCCCCACTCTTGTTGGTTTCTCGTCTTGTCAGCACAGTTCACTCGTGGTTCATGGTCGGCATTTTACGGGTTTGTTGCTGTTCAGTTGCACTGCTTTCATCAAAGCGGGGCACTAGATCAAACCAGAGATTTTTAATGTGTGTTTAAAGAATGTGGCTCAAGCTGGGCATGAAGTTTGCACCCATAAATTTATTTTTTTTGTTGAGCCCATGTGAAAATACTCTGTGTGTGTGTGTTGTAGTGGATTCATAACATAGCAATAATGATGAATTGTTTGTCTTTATTGAAGCCACAACTTTTACTTTGAAAATCAATCTTTTTATAAACCAGGTCCAACTGAGGTCATTGTCATTCACTGTTGTATTATGACATGGCTTTTTTTTTTTGTTTGATTTCATACTAAAAGGCAGTCATTTAGTCGTCACTCTTAATGTCCTGAACTTCACAAAAGAAATTCCAGAGAACCACTGAGAAGGCTTTCACTGTCATTGGCCCAGTGCAGATACATTTTTACGTTCTAATCACTTGGAGAAGTGAAAATATAAAATTAGCAGGGATCTGAAAACTACTGCAATTGCAGGAACGTCTCAATAACTTCTAAGCACGAAGAGAAGCATGCTGATTGTAATGATGGTACAGGTTTGTGTATATCTGGATGTTAATTGGTTTAAGACCTTTTAAACACACTTGTCCTACTCTCCCTCTACAGATTGAGATCCTGACATACTGCCAGCTGACATCGCGGCAGAGGCTGCTCTACCAGGCTCTGAGGAACAAGATCTCTATTGAGGATCTGCTGCAGTCCTCCATGGGCACGGCCCAGCAGGCCCACAGCACCACCTCCTCCCTCATGAACCTGGTCATGCAGTTCAGGAAGGTACTGCAGGAAGGCTTTTGGTTTCCAGCTCAGAAATATCGTGCAACAGCTGTGATTATTTTGTCTGACGCAGCAGTCATGATGATTGATTACAGTTATTAATCCTAATGATTTTAGGATCATTGTAAGTATCATATTATCAGAACTCTGAAAATCGAGAAGTACAGTTACTTTGTAGTGTTCAAACAAGCATAAGCACGAGCAGTGTCCATTCTTTTGCGTGTCTTTCTAAATATACTGTCTGTGTCCGCTTGTGTGTAGGTGTGTAACCACCCTGACTTGTTCGAGCGCCAGGAGACACGCTCTCCTTTCCACATGTCCCTCAAGCCCTACATCATGTCGAAGTTCCTCTACCGCCGTGGCCTCGTCCACGCACACAACCAGGCCAAAAACAAGTAAGTTTTTCTGGAACTCACGGACACACTTGGTCTTGACAAGTAGCCTGAAATCCAATGAAAACAGGTCTATCAACATTTCTACAAGCGTTGGTTGTAAGTTAAAATATGAAATTACTGTCTAAAATGCTGTCAAATATGTTTGTTTTCTTAGAAATGATTTGTTCTTGTGCACATTTGCTGATTTGGGAGTTGCAAAAGTCCATTATCCAAATTATCGGCATTAATACTGAGAAATGTTATGGGTCAGACTGGGGTCAGACCCATCTGATCTCTTTTGCTTTTTCTCACATTCAGTTGTGTAACTCAGTCTGTCTCTACATCCTTTTCAGATTACTTCAAGTGCTGTTGTCTCCCTTCTCTCCAAATCACATCCAGCAGTCTCTTTTCCACAGAAAAGGTGAGCACTTATCGAGCTCTGAATTCAGACGTACACAAAGCTCTTGACAGAACCAGGAGTTTGTTTTCTCATCCGAGAGCATCTCTTTCATTTGACATTCAATCCTCAATTTCACCCCAGTTCCTCTCTTCCCCAGCCTTTACTCCCTGTTTGTTATTTTCACATTCTCTCTTTGTTTTTGTTCTTTGTTTAGTCTCATATCCTTCATTCTGTGTTCTGTTTTTACTGTTCCAGGTGATGACAAAGGAAGCTGTTTCTCCTTCCTGCGCTTCATCGACGTGTCACCAGCTGAGATGTCCAATCTCATGCTGCAAGGCACCTTAGTGAGGTGGGCTTTAAGTTTCCATCTTCAGATCTGTTTCTCTCTTTGTCTTTCTTTCACTTCGAAAAGTAAAGTCCACACTGTCCAAATGTCTCTTAGCAAGACACCAAATGCTCAACAGCTCTAGAGGTGCTATGCTGTAGTCAACTGCATTTTGCAAGTTTCATAATTAATGATGACTAACTTTATGCACTAGTTATGGTGATAGCAGAATTCTTAAAGTATTTCTATGGAAAACCTTTTTGTAATTTCATTTTTCCTCTCCGGCCTCATGCTGCTTTCTTTCGCAGATGGTTAGCTCTTTTTCTGTCCCTCAAAGCTGCATATCGGCTCCGCTATCAGCGCCTGTTCGGCCTTGAAGGAGAGGGTCAGGAGGAAACCAGAGACTTGCAGGGGGGCGGAGGGAGGTCACAGCCCAGGAGTAAGTGTCTGTCTCACAAGGACCTAATTCTGTGGCTGAACAGACCCACCAGTTTCCCAAACACGCACACCAGCCCTGTCCTACAGGTAAGAAGACACACAAGACACACTCACACTAAAATGCGCAAGAGGAGCTGTACATGAGGGTGTGTGACGGAGAAGTGAGGCATGTGCTGCTGGTGATGCTGAAATTGTCCCCAGAGCATCAGTCCGTGTTTGGCCACACAGCGTGCTCTCTGCCCCAGGTTTCCTCTCCCTCCTCTGGGATCCAGTGTGGAACCTAATCCCTCTGTAGCCCTGTGACCCAGTAACACTGTCCTCCCTCCCTCTATGTGACTCCAGTGTCTGTGCAGCCGTCTATCTGTCCCTCTGCTGTCAGACATGTAGAAGAAAGTCACATTTTCAGGATTAAAAAAGGGTGTCTGCTTTAAAGGAGACGAAAGAAAAGGCCTTTTCTAAAACATTTTCAGTCTTTAGCAGTCTCTCGTACACATCAGTGTCTGGAAATTTGTCAAGCCACATCTGCTGTGTCACATCAATATGGAACCCCCTCTGTTTTATATGGTATTATAGTTTATTTTTTGTCTTGCACACATTATAAACCACCATTTAAATCGCACATAACTTCTGTTTATTAATACTATGGTGTGATATGAAACCAGTCTGGCTGACAGCCGTTCTTTCAGTGCCTCAGCGGCTCTGATGCTTACGGGAAACACTTGGCAATCGTAAGAAAAGTTGGAGTTGGTGTGGGTTAGATAAATGGTAGCTCTTATACGACACTGATGTGTTGCTGCTGGTTTACGGGAGGCATGGTAAGATCAGGAAATAAGTGGTGCATTGTTTTTGTTCCATCAAACCATTCTGATAGCTTAGTAGTCTGGGCAAATGTAGCACACCGCAGTTTATTTCATCTGCAATCAAATGCTTTCATATGTGTTGGATTCTGCAGCTGAGAACCGCAGGGTTATATTGTGACTGCATGTATTTCCTCCATTTTTTGTATTATTTGGCAATATGGACATCTAATTATTAGTTAGAAACAGAGAGCACAACGCATAGGTGCCAGTTTAAATATACAGGCCACCATAGGAAAAAAAAAAAAAGAAAAGCAAACAGCTGCAGCCTGCAAATACACTACAAGGTCACTGCTGCAGGAGTGGTTTAGTCATTGTGCTGAACTAAAAAAAAACATTAAAAACACATCCCATCAATTCTTTCACCCACCCAACAGTTACCCGTTGGCAGATGTGTATCTCACTGCCACCCTTTACCAATTCTAACTTAAGTTACTAGGTGGAGAATACTCTGGAGAAAATGCTGTCGGGGTAATTCCATCCCCCTCTTCCTCTCCTCTCCTCCTGGCCTCATCACACTGAGTCAGGCAGCTGCCTCGCGTCTTAGGTTCCCCCCTGGAGCGGCTTAAGGAACGAAAGAGGAGAAAAACCTTAAGAAGCAAGTTCAAATATGAGAGAAAGGGAGAACCTTGCAGACACACGGAGAGCTCATACTGTATGTGTACTGTATGACCGCGCTGACCCCAGACTACCACTTGAGCATCTAGAAATTACTAACTCCCACAGCTTATGCCAACTTCTTTCAACTCCTCATTTTTCTTTTGAAGCGGTGTGTAGCTGCCGCACAGTGCCTCCTCTCTCTGCTTGGCTCATTGCTCTCTGGCTGTGTACTTGACAGTGTGGTCAGCTGTGCCTTCAGCTTTCCTGCTGCTCCTGTTGAGGAACTGAGTGAACCAGGCACCTCTGAATACCTCCTTGACATGTTTTTACTCCTATAGCTTCAGGGCACTGCTTCAAATGGGCTCTGTGTCCCTCTGTCAGTCTCTCCTGTCTATCCCAATATGACGCACATCTATTATCCATATTTTTTTTACATTTGTGATGTATACTTGATGTAATTGTATATTATATGCTATGTATGTCATTCAGTATGTATTGTCTTAACCTCACCGTTAGAAGTTGAGAAATGAGCACTTGCTAACTTATGCTGAAGTCGACCTGAGCTTGGCTAGAAAGGATGTCATTTTACAAACGCTGCCATTAGATGGCACTGTGTATCCACCATGTCTGTGGCTCCATATGGCAGACAGTAACATACAGATAACGTTTATATTCTCCTTTAACACCTACCACTGCATTATACTTGAATTATTCATCATTATCTCGTCAGCATCCACCTTTGCTCAAAATGTATGCATAATGTATGTCTCTGCAGAAAAGATTACATGATCAGGCATGCAGTTTATCCTGTAACACATGCAGCTAAGATCATGTAAGATGCATAATCATATGTTTTACATAACATTTTAAGCATTGAGCTGAAATTTTATGTAACATTTCAGCCAATGAAACTTAGATTTCCTGTTGGAGCAGTTTAGAAAAAACACGAGCGCTGCACTCAGTAATCTCTGTGTTTGTTTACCTCTGTTTTGCAGCACCTCTTAGTTTTGCTGCATATTTTTTTTGTATTTCCCATAATTTGAAGATAATGTTTTCTTCAGTCTCCCATTTAACTAGAAATCAAAGGATGAATCAGTTCAGCAGGAGGCGTAACATCAACTGTGATGTTTTCAAAATTGCTTGCAATTTAATACATTTCACTACTCAGATATAATCACTGTATCTATGAAGTTCTGGCTGTAATGTAACAAAACAGTAATGCAGATTGTGTGTGTGTGTGTGTTTAAGGACCTGGTGTTCACAGCGTTCAGGCCCGGCACGCTGGGACACACAGACGTGATGATCCACAGTCGAAACTCTGCCACCTCCTCGCTGCGGCCTTGTCAGCCCACACTGCCACCAAAGTTCCTGCTAGCTGCCAGCAGCACCGTGTGTGCACCTATACATGTGTGTGTGTGTGTGTGTGTGTGTGTGTGTGTGTGTGTGTGCTGTTAGTTAACATGTAGAAGAAAATCCACAAATGATCACAGGTGAAATGGTGAAATATTCCTCCACGGCCTCGTACTCCAACAACAAATCACTGCAGAAGAAATCAGCTTCAGTCACACAAAGTTAAACAGAAGGAAAAATCAGACGCTTCATGGATTCATTCACACATTCATTCATTCATCACCTGAATCATTCATCAGCGTTAATACCTGTAGAAACATTTCCATTTAATGTGGAAGCACTTGTAACTGATTCTGGAAACATTCAGAAATTTAAAACATCAGTTTGTAACAGAACAAAGTACAGTTACTCAAATCAGAATCAGAATCAGAATCATTGATCCCCGAGGGGAAACTGTTTCGTTGCAGGTGCTCCTTACAGAACAGAAAAGATAAAAGAGATTTTAAAAGATGAAAAAATGAAATAAAACACCTGAAATGAGCCCAAGTGATGCACAAACCTGAGTATGACCAGAAGTTGCTACAAAGTCTTGATCCCTGGCTGAATCAAATGTGAGTTTAAGTTAAAGTTGATGCTAATTTAAACAGTGAGCCCAGCCCAGTACTATCTAAGCCTGTTGGTGACCTTTAGCATTAATCGTGGCCATGAAGCTTAAGGTAAAACTGTAACAGCCAGTGCATCTGTGTGAATGCAGACAGGGTAGTTCCAGACAGCTGCCTTTGATCAGCCCTTGGGTTATTTTCGTCCCTCTCATCTCTATCTTGACAGTGAGCAGCCAGGCTGTACAGTAGTTAGGAGAGAAGTGTTGTATTTTTACCTCACAGATGAGTCTGAATCTGTGCCATATGCTAAAGGGGAGCCACTCGTCAACATGCCAGGGCTCTGTGACAGATTTGAAATGATTCAAGGACCCAACTGTGATTTTTCCGTTTACACTGATAACATAAAAGTTGAAACTGGCAGCTTTAGTGGCTTCAAAATGACAAGTTAACCAGTGGAAAACTGTTTGAACCGCAACGACCAGAGGTTTGTGAGAGGGTGATCATGAGGCCCAGTACTCATACTGAAAAAGGAAGATGAAGGCACCTTTTGTGCCCCTGGTTTGCCTACATACAGTAACTGTTTAACTGGTGTACCAGCTCAGTATTAAACTTCATAAGTCGTCATAGTGGGGCTGGGCAACTGATAAGTGGCAATCTGTTCAGGCGTCACCTCCACACTTAAGTCCATTTTGTGATAGCATCTTTCAAATTTTGCTGATGGTATGTACACATTTGTAGAAAATAAAGAGAATCATGGAGAGAATTGGTCTTTGGTTTCAGTCTGTTAATGTCAGGGTCAATGACGATGAGCATGCATTGCAGTATACAGTAATTTAAGGAATAGGTAAAGATTTTGGAAAATAAGCTTATTTGCTTTTATGTGAAGA
>JAPZEA010000010.1:9145585-9158525 GCA_029783685.1 Heniochus monoceros
AGGGTGTACCCCGCCTCTCGCCCAAAGTCAGCTGGGATAGGCTCCAGCCCCCCCCGCGACCCTCACGGAATAAGCGGTATAGAAGATGAATGAATGAATGAATGTTGCTATTGGGTTTTCCTTTTTTTTAGAAAAAGCTCTTTGAGTAGCACAAACCCAGTTCTATTCACCTCCATTGCTTTGGAGTTGGAGGTGGATATTCAAAAACCTGGCACCTAAAACTTGAAACTCTCCACAATCTATTTGTAATTTGGGTGTAATGACCCTTTAACAAATCCAATGCACATAAAGAGGTCTTCACCTGATTAAAACATCCAGAAACAACCCAATCAAGGCAATGTAGAGGTAATTATGTGAGTGGCAAAGATCTCAGAAGTCAATACTCAGAAGTGCATGTGAATTAATATGAGTTTATTTTCACGTGGTTTGGTGTAGGGCCGGGAAGATTTCATCTCAATGAGCGCCTCAGCTGCATGTTCTTCCTGATGCACTCTGACATGACCACGGAGCAGACTGTAAACACAGGACTTCCAGGTCTGGGCTTGTTTCCAGCCAGCAGTTACATAAGTCCCTGCACCTAGATCGTCTCTTGACTTGACTCGCGTCCAAGGTACAGGCTGCTCCGGCCAGCGTTTGGGAGTGTCCGATGTATGTTTGTATATGTGTATACTGCAGGAGCCCGTTTCTAAAAGCAGGGCTGCCTGGGTAATGTTGCTGAGTGGGATGTGCAGAGCAGTCAAACTTGGAGCATGGACTGTTGCAGGTTTGATTCAGGAAAGTTATCTCGCTAACTGTTACTCAGTAAACTTGTCTCTTGGAACTAGACTCAGACCTTATATGGCTGCCAAATGCAGCGTGTACATATGCAGCCTGCATATCCATATATGTAATATCTGAAATCATTTTCTGACCTTTTTAACTTGTGACCCTTAAACAAATCAGTCTTCCTCATCACAGGTTATATGACCTTAGTGTGTAGATGTGTTGTGAACATTTTTAAGTCATTTTATTTCTCAGACTGTTAATTCCAATGATTTTTAAAGGTCTGATGTGACAGTCTCCAGTTTCCTTGAGAAAAAAGTACAAATTACAAGAAAAGTCAGAAAAAAAAGTTATCCCCTTTATCATCTTGTGCCTTTCAAGAATCCCCTATCCAAGAAGCCCTCGGGGGGGTTTGACCACTAGTTTAAGTCCAAATCATCTGCAGTTTTCCAGATGCCAGATAGTACCATTTTATATTGTCAGCAGTTTCCTCACCGCAAAATAGAAAGGAGGCAATATTAAGTTTTACTGGAGTAATCAGAGGCTATGAACCACATATCATGGCACGTCATAATCAGCAAATAGTACATTGGCTGGCACTGAATTCATTAAGTTCATGTTCCGAAGAAATCTCACGAGTCACATCAGAGTAACTGGAAGGCACAAACCACAACAACAACAACAACATAAGAGTTCTTTTAACTGTTTATTGGCGTTTGCCTGCACACTGGGTGGAAAAGTTGCCATCAGTACCGTTCTAAAAACAGGTGTACACCTTCAAAAACCACAGCAGCCGTTCGGTGAATAGGCAAACAGGTTTCACTGACGCAATTAAACTGCTTTACCGTCTGAATGGATTGGACGGAACCTGAACTGTGCAAATAAAAAACTGTTCATGTGCCTTTAAAAAAAAACAAAACAAATGCAGATGTTTACAGTCAATAACAATTAAGTGATCATACATTTTGTAAATGTGCTACTTCTACAACTTGTAGTGTTATAATGTGAACATGAGGTCATGCTTTAGGAAAAAATATAATAATAATAATAATAATAATAATAATAATAATAATAATAATATCATACTTCCATTGTATCATTCAAGTACACTGGGTGATGTAGTGTAAAGCTAGATTTCACAACATAACATGGGTGGACAGCATGACAGGTGAAAAGCCTCAGAATGTGTGTGTGTGTGTGTGTGTGTGTGTGTGTGTGTGTGTGTGTGTGTGTGTGTATTCTTCCACTAAATAAGCTGGAGACACAAAGGGTACGAGCTACTGGGCTGCTAACAGATGGGACACCACTGTCAGTGCTGCTGCCTCGATGGAGAACAGGTGATGGTCTTCCACGTGCGGGCAGCTGCGCCTCATGAACTCGGCCAGCCGGAGAAGATACTCCAGGTTGTGGCCCGTCTTCCCTCTGCACACGGCGATCTGGGTGCCGATCTCCTCCGGGCTGGCTGGCCCCAGGTATAGGGGGTTGTCGGTGGTGGCGATGTACAGCAGTGCCTGAACCGGGGGCTGGCTCTCCCCCTCGGCGAAGAAATCCACCATTCTGGTGACGTAGCCTCCGCAGACCGTCTCGCGCACGTTCAGGTACTTCAGGGACTCCTCGACTTGAGAGCCCGTGACCTCGAACGCCACACCACAGGTGCTTGCCTGTGAGAGGACAACATTTAATTATTAAACAGTGGGGAGTACACTGAATTTCCTTCAGCCTGGAAATTCCACTGCATCTGCTGCAGCATCATGAGTGGACCAATAGGAAGTAGAGCTTTCCACTTACGTCATCATCTTCAATCAGCGTCACCACTCTTCCGGGCTGCGAAGAGAGGAAGAGAAACGGGTCACGTCATGGACAACGCCTGAAGCAGTCTGAGGCAAGCAGTTCACAACCGGCAGCACCACAGCCGCCAACAGTCAATGTAAGCAAACCAACATCATGTGATAAAGTAAGCCAAAAACATTAAGCATCTCACCAACACATCGTTCCCGCGATGGAAGTTGTCTCCATGCCAGAAACGTCTCTTGTAGCCTTGAATGTAGCCGACCTTGCTCCTCTTGTACTTGAAGTCGGGCTTCCACACCAGTGACCCGTACCCAAAGATCCACAGGCTGGTCTTCCCGGCGATTATGTCTTGAGGCTTCATTTTGATCGATAGTGTTGACGACGTTCAGATGAATCGATGAATCACTCTTACAATTCGATGTTACTAGCTAAGATGACTAGCTAGCTAGCGTTAGCTTCCTCCGGTCCAGGAGCAGCGGTACCGGTTGGCTCGCAAGTATACCGCGGACGGTATTCGAGCCCAACTGCTTGGCAGTTGCGAAGATGGAATTTCGCAGAGGATTTTGCCTTGCACTATGCATTGCCGTTGCATTAGAGGTGCCGCATTATGCCTTAAAAATCCATGGCAGCCGCCTTGGCCTTCAAATCAGTGGGGAAAAAAACAAAAACCGTTTCGGCCAGCTGATTCGCTGGCTGGTGACGCGACGAATTTAGCTTACGAATGAAAACAACTTAGATCTAATTTAGTGATGTTGGAGTCTCAGACGCCTCTCGGTAAATTTTCTCCCAAGATAAAACGCGACAGCGATTTAAAGCGCTTCCTCGATAACATGGCGAATCGGTGCTCACAGCTTTATACAGTCCGAGGCAGGTAGGCGAGCCCATGCCAGTGTTTTCGACCAATAATATTTAAGGAATGCTTGTCATTATCAACATTTAACCAATCATACTTTGGTGCGCAGAATAAGGCGGGACTTCAAACCAAACCGCTTACACTATTGGCGTAAATTTTACTGAACTACGCACCCAAATGTTTGATGTTATTGGCCGATGAACTGTAACTCCTACTGACTCGATTTGTGATTGGTCGCCTGTGTTGTCATTCTCTGAATATATTTCCATACGGTTCAGACCTGATCTGGCTGATGCAACTTCCCACAGCATTTCAGGGCCATAGCAGCAACCAGGCAACGTACCAAGACGTTGCATCAGACTTGTTGTAGGAGAGAGGCCTAAATAGGGCGATGTATTTCTAACAACATATGCCACAAAGAAAATAAATGAAAACTAAAATTAGAATAATTATAATTATAATCTAAAATTATATGTGAATTTAAACATAACATAAATGAAATTAATTAATATGACCCTGAGAATAACGAGACCTGAACATAGCGTGGGTGGAAATCACTCTTGACATGTGAGTGAGTAAATGAGCACCCTACAGGGTTATGTTTAAATGAGCCAGGGCAGGAGAGGCCTGTAATCTAGTCCCACAGCTCAAAGATCCAGTGGCCAAACAAGGTCTGACAACTGAAGATCCTCAACCACCACCACCACATTCATCTCAGCCCTCTGGGGTTAGCTATGGAGAACAATTGTTGAGGGGAGGTGGACAGGGGCTTTTCTTATCAAATGTGTCATATTGTGTAGAATCACAGTTTCATTTTCTTTTGTTGACACTTCCAGCAGATAGGGTCATTTTGACATGCCACATGTGATTGGCTGGCTCACCGGTGGGTCAGCCTGTTATCATCAGAAACTTACTACCCTTGCATGCATCTTAAGTCTTGCAGAATCATTCCAACTTTGTAAACACACACACATATGTCCCTTTTTACACACTTCACTCAACAAACATCCTTCTTTGGCATCCAAACGCAGGCTCAGAGATGGAATGGGTGATTCCTCAATTTGATAACCCCCCCAAGTTTAGACTGTGCACACTTAATAAATAACATGTACACTCCTAATAAACCAAATACTTGACATAATAAGGATAGCAAAAGTAAGAAAAAGGCAAAAGTGAATCAAAACTGCCAAAACAATGCACACAGTGGAGACGCAACAAGAGAGAGGAATGATCCGAAAGATGGAAGGCCTTATCAAATGCACAAAAATGCCCACGGCTCCTGCTGGATCTGATATACTGTAATAGCAGAGGCTCATCTGTGCTCAATAGATAGATTATCTATAAATAGCTGGCATTATCTGCCTTGATAAGAGGCCAGACAACTGTATCAGCTCTTCATAAATCTAAAGCACCACACAATCCAGGCCTTTGAGCGACCCTGTGTCATGCACAAGCTTCCATCCCATTATACCGTGGCCTTTCATGTCCATCCACTGCTCGAGCCTGCTGCTACAGTATCTACGGGCTAAGCCACGCTGACAGCACCGGCCGTAATCTAATCTAGTGCGCTGATTCGATGTTTTGACTCGTCGATTTCTCAAATATTCACCTGTTTGTTTGTCTTTGCTGTCTAACTAATGCATTTAGATCACCATTCAAGCCCCAGACTAAAATATCATCTTATATAGTAGCTTGTCTATCACTCCTGCTGCAGTGGAGGCGGAGGCTGTTTTTTGAGTATGATGCAAACATTCTTGAGCAGGTCAGGAGCTTGTGGTTGGGTTACTGGAACAGGTCAGTGCCATCTAAAAGTAGAGCCTACAGAATGTGAGTGTACTCACATGAAAACATCCATAACACACAGCTGTCTATGCTTCAGATTGTGTCTCAGATTCTTCCAGCTGGTTTGTCTGAATCATTGGGTGCATCATGTATTTATGATTTATGTCTGAATGCTCTAAAATGTTTAGGTGATGCATTGCCATTTCACTTATATTGCTTTGATCTTGAACTGGAGTGTACCTGCAGTTTTATTTTGGCATGTACTGACTGCTTATTTACTGTGCATGGGTTTTTTACTGACACCTAGTGTTAATTAATGAGACAGCTACAGCAGAGTAACAGCATCATGATGTGAGTATAATCTGCTTGCACGTGAATGTACAAAAACATGCACAGTCAAGAGCCGCATGGGACTTTCAATGAAATGAGTTGCAGCTATGAAAAGGAAAGCCAGAGCAAAGTAGCGGTTTTGCACTCATGATTGCGACTGAGCATCACAAGTGTTGTGCGGAGGGACTGCCACATTCCTCGTGAAGAGATAGGAAGATTTGAATTTCAAATCGGCTTCCTGATTCTCCATTCATGACATCAATATCACAGACTTCCCCCTCTTCCTTCTTTGGAATAAATAGTGCTGATGAGCGTGTTTGTCTGCGCTCTCGCCTGTTTTGCGGTTGTTTCCTGAAAACCCAAAGTCATCTGAGCGAGCGAGTGCACGGTGAAGAAAGGGATGCGTGAGAAAACCCGTTGGCCCACGCCGGCATGTTCTGCATTTTTTTAATCAGGGAGGAAACAGGATCTGATGTCACAGGGTCACAAACAGGATGCTGTGATTATAACACAATGAAAATGCCTGGCCATGCTATGGAGACTCAGGGGCCAAAGAGCAAAGCCCTAGCATGTGTTTGCCACTGCGATCAAGTGTGAACCACTGAGTGTGTCTGCGTGTAGGTGTGAGTATGATGACGGTGGGAAGAAACTCTAAGCACTATCAGGCTGGGTCAAGAAACAGACCAAAGCTTGGGGGGGGGCTTTAACTAGATGAGTAATCGTTGTGATAACATGTATGTTTTTGTTGAGCCAGGCCGGAAACACCCCTTTTCCAAAAGTGTTTTTTTTACGTACACACAACAACACAAGCCTTTAGATGAAGATGCGTAGGTCAACAGGCCAGCAGGATGTGTGTGAGGGGAAAGCCATCCAGATCCTCTGCAGAGTGTTGATTGCTGCTGATTAGGGGCTGTTGACTGTCGCAGGGTTTCTGCTAACTGGAGGCAGTTCGCATTTGATAATGCGGGTGACACATTTTATCTCAAGTGAATTTTCAGGCACACTTGGGCGAATTTTACTACTGATCCATGGGCGATATCTCAAAGGGCAATAAGAGTGACCAGATTGCTCTGACAAGTTCATTTTTCTCCTTTTTATTTATGTGGATTCACAGCAGATCCGCTGGCTCCCATCTGGTTTCCCCTCCCCTCTGGTGACAGCCCCAGTGCCAGGCCCTCTCCCCCAGCTTTGTTTGCAGGAGTGGGTAGCGCAGAACCGGGCATTGAAATATTGCTCTTAACCCTGAAGCGGAGGCAGGCAGTTGGGGAGCCTGTAAGTGCTCGAGTGTGTGTTTTTTTTTTTTTTTTATGGGAGGAGGTCTGTGCACTCTGTGTGTCATGCACACGGGGCGAGAGGCCTGGCATATGCTGCTGTTTTTATGGCACTACAGACTCACTCTGTGCTCCCCCCACGGCATCTGTTTGGTTGGCCGTGTGTGTGTGTGTGTGTGTGTGTGCTGACGCGTGTGTGCGAGCATTATGAGAGGTGGGGTGGGGTGGGGCGCGTTCCCCTTTGCCCTGCGCCTGGCTTTGTTTCGCCATTTCCAGCTTGAGGGGGTGGTATCCGTGGAAACGGATTTGAATTTCAAGCCAATTTAGGGCTGGAGAGAGAACGAGGGGTGGGTGAGCGGGGCGGGAGCCAAAGGCGTTTCCAGGAATCACTCGAAGTAGTGATGCCACAGTCAGGGGGCTGTGTGTCTCTATCTAATGTCCAAACCAATAAATATGATGTGTGCGTGCAGGAGAGCAGCTGGATTTCATATTCATAAACCTGCTCGCAATTTTAGAGGTCTAGCTGAGCATATACAGTAAATTGAGTACATGATGAAATTTTCTCAGCTTCAGCGATCTCCCCTTGAGTGAAGCCCAGATAAAAAATAAATGCAAGACACATTGGATCATCATTTGTACTCAATTTCATTATTCAAATAAACAACCTCAAAAATAATTTCCTCTTCCATGTACTGACATCAAATTAAACACAGTTTTCAAGGAAATTTTATTCTTCAGAAGTTTGGTCCTTATAAATATGCATTATATACAAAATAATATTATAAAACATATAAAGAGCAGTGTGTCATATTTAAATTAAACTCTGGAAATAATCACTTTTAAAAAATTACATTATTGGTTCTGTATTTTTGAAATTTATTATAGGCAGGCAGTGGTGTGACAGTCTTTTCTCCTTGTTTTGAGTCTCTTTGTTTTTCTCAGTTGGGCTGCATAAAAAAAATTTCTATGCAAACCTTTCCTTTCTCTTGGATCTTGCTGGCACGGCACTGACTATCGCGCTCCTGTGGTTTTCTCTTCAAATCCCTGTTGATTAAAAGGTATTTTCCCCGATTTATTTTTGTAGTGCAAATGATCCAAGAACAGACAAGGGCACAAATTTAGCATTCAAACCCCCTCTTTTAAGGCTTCTAGTGAATTTGGGCTGCATACAATCTTCACCATTGCATGGAAAAGTCCAACCAGTCATTTTCACGTGATTGACAGTTGAAGATTAGTTTCAGACATTCATAGCTCTCAGTGTTTGTGAGGTTGGATTGTGACGGTGGGTGAGTTCACTCGTCTCGACCCTGAGTCTTGCATAGCAGGCGAAGATGGCAGGAGTGGGTGTGAGGTGTGTGTGTGGGGGGCGGGGCTGGGAGGGGTCGAAGGGGTCAAATCTTAGGCACCTTTTTTTTATTGATTGGTTGGCTGTCAAAGTCATGATTATCACACAAGGCCGTGTCAGATACGAGGGGCAATGATCCACCTTCACCTCCTTCTACTGTCCAGGATGGCCGAGATTATAAATTAACATTTCACCGATGCTCTGTCAGTCTTCACACCTTGTGTAGTCAGTCTGTTCGCCAGTCCGTTTAACCATTGTCACAACTGAGAGAGGTCCTTCACTGTACATGTTTTGCATACAAACACTTGGTCAACATGAAGTTTCTCAGTTCTCTTCTTTTTTTTTTTCTTTTTTCTTTTTTTTTGTTTTGCAGAGCAGAGTTTTCTGCCCTCTCCAGTTCTCAAGTGTTCCAGAGCAGCAGTGGACATCTTTAACAATCTCCAGTCTCTTCTCAGCATTTGTAAACAATCCAGAATATGATATTCTGCCTCGATTGTGTCTTTGTCCTCCTTCCCTCGCTTTCAGACCCCTCACAGTTTATACCTACGGGGAGAAAGAAGGAGAGAAAGAAATTGTAGTGGGAATACAACAAAATGGAATAACAGAATAATCCCAAAGTGTTTTCTTTTTGAACTATTATATGTCGTGTGCTCCAGCATCAACACTATATTTTCTTTGGAAATGCACATCTTAAAAATTCCACGAAATGCCACAGCAGTAAAACATAGCACCTTCGAGACCAAGCTGAGCCAAACATGTGTGAGGAATCAGCACAAGTTTGGACTTCAGGTCATCGCGTGGCCAAGATAAAGAATAACCAGCGTAATTTACAGAAAACAATAATGCAGCTGATTGGGCTTTCCACGACTTGCGTCCACACACCAGAATACAGCGTCTATAAATAGCATCATCCCCTGTCACACACGCTGGTGCAGCAGTGAGGGATGGTGCACCTGGGACGGCATGATGCTGATGAAGATGTGATTTTGTTTTGGCTCACCTCAGTCGCTATGACGCATTCCCTCCGCTCCTCCGCTATAACGAATACCGACTGGTACATGGAGTCTCTTGAGGAACATATCGTTGATATCCTACACTCTGGCTTTTCACTGCAAACACACAAATCACGCACAGTGTTAACACAAACGTGAAGCACATGGCAGAGCTATGCATTAGGCACGCACGCAAACACTGAGGCAAATGTCAAATATGTATAAACTCTGTGTGAATGAAGAATGTATGGTTTCCAAGCTGGGTTCAAACGAGTGAAGGGTGCGTGAGTGATAGCCCTTATTAACAGTAATTTCCACACTGTATGAGGACGATAAATATAGGAGATCTATGGAAATTTCCCTGTACTTTGACACCGATTATCACATGTCCACATTACAGTTTAGTGTAAGCAGTGTGAATGTGGTTTCTCTTACCTGTACATTCGACTCAAGGGCATTTTGTCTTCTAAACATTTGTCATAAATAAGACTTTTATCCTCTTGTGACTTTTCATCCTTGAACTCCTTCGATTTCGAGTTGTAAGAGTCCAAGTGATAGTTTTTGTGGATAAAGTTCGATTTCTCTGAATCGCAGTCCACCTCCAGGCCGATTTTCTGGTTGGTGTTTTTCAGCTGGGACGCTGGGATCAGGTTGTCTCTCTGAACGTTGGACAAGTTGTTCATCGTCTCCGTGTCTCCCCTCTCTCTTTGGGCCTGCCTGTGGATGTGCCTCAGAGCCAAACCCACCATGCACAACAGCACGAGCAGCGCCACCAGCCCCACGGCCAGAGAAACCGCCGCCCACTGGAAGCCATCTTGGATCTCTCCTTTGGTCACCGGAGAGGTGACGGCGGCGAAGAACTCGCAGCGAGGCCCGGTGAAACCTGATGTGCAGACGCAGGTTGCCGGGGGCTTGCCCGGCCCGCCGCCCCCGGTGCAAAGACCCCCGTTGAGACAAGGGCGAAGGGAGCACTCATCCAGGATTCTGTCGCAGTTGCGTCCGCTGTAGCCCGCTGGACAGACGCAGGTGTAGTCGTTGATTCGGTCTTGGCAGGTGCCGCCGTTGAGGCAGGGGTTTCCGGCACACTCGTTGATGTTGATTTCGCAGCGCTGGCCGGTAAATCCTGCTCGGCAGCTGCACACCCGCATGCCACCATGGATCAGACACAGACCACCTACAGAAGAGAAAAGGAGGACAGTTAGTGTCAACAATTGCAACATGAAGACATTTCAAAATCAGAAAGAACATGATCTCCGTAAACCCCACCACGGGGCCCCCTCAGTTCACACATCTCCATCAAACCCACAGTGTGACCACAGAACTGTGTATTGTTCTCCCAACGCAGTCCAATCCCAGAACCCTCAATGTTTACAAGAAGACAGAAATCGAGCTGCGCTGGATATTTGTCCCCTTTCATCAACAACCGCAGCGAGCTGTGGCGACATTTACAAGCTTCTGCTCTGAGCTGCCGAGTGTTTATACGGAGGACAATAGACACCAAGTTCCCACCAATTCCTGTTGTTCCTCACTGCTTCCAGTTGCAGGAATTTGAAGGGGGGAGAAAGATCGAGGGGAAGTTCAGAAAGGGGGGCAAAGAGGGGAGGAAGACTGTACCATTAGCGCAGGGAAGCGACGTGCACTTGTCCACTCTCTTCTCGCAGTTGAGTCCGGTGTAGCCGCGGGGACACTCGCACATGTAGCTGCGGCCATTGTCCTTCTCCCAGCATTTGCCACTGTGGAAACAGGGGGAGTCGGCGCACGTCAGCAGGCTGTGCTCGCAGTGGGAACCCTCAAAACCTTGGGGACATGTGCACATGTAGCCGCTCTCCAAATTCTGGGGGAAATTGAAAGTGAAAGGGAAAAGTTAGTTGGACAGTCAAAACATAGAGCCAAAATACTCAGAACATAGAGATGTATCTGTTTGGAACTTACTGTGCATATCCCTACATTCCTGCAGGGGTTGCTGTCACACTCCTGCATCTCAAGCTCACAGTTGACCCCTGTGAAACCAGGCAGGCATGTACACGTGTAGCTGCCCTGTCCTGTGTTCATACAGGTGGCGCCATTCACACAGGGATGGTGATGGGTGCAGAAGTTCAGATCTGGGGGAGAGAAGAGTGTTTGTTTACAGGGAGGCTGCAGAGGGAGAGAAAAAAAAAAACCCTATCGACCCCGGATGTGCACAGAGCTATGAATGGAACACTTCAGAGGAAACCTAATTTACTAATGCTTTCAAGTTAATTCAAATGAAAACAGTGCGCAAGTAATACGAGAACATCTTTTAAAAAGGAACAGCAGCAGTGGTCCAAGTTGTGTGGTGTACCTTGGTCACATAATAGGCCTCCACAGCCCTCCTGACAGTTACACTGCCATGGCAGCTGGCAGGTACCGTGCTTGAAGGCCGGGTACTTCTTACACTCGTCGCAGAACGTGCCTTGCCAGCCGTCTCTGCATCTGCAAAATGGCAAAACAGGTTCTATGATTAATCACTCATTCCTTTCTATGAATAACATATGATTCTAGTAATTCAGTTTTATTTGACTTCAATTCTATCAAACGTGCAATCAGCCGACTTCGAGAGCGGACCTCTATACTTTACAGCCCCGTCGTGGATTAGCTGGTTGCATTATGAAATCAGTCATCACTCATGTAACAGGACATTAATAGCTGCACCGCAGTCGGATACAGTCATTAAATGCTCATTTACATCCATCGCGGAAAACTGAGAAATTAAAAGTGATTTTTTTTTCCCTCAGGAGGCAAAGTGACATCATGCGTCAGCACCGGTGATTATGCTCAACCTTATTACGTCATTACACATCAATTATTACATATGAAAAAAGCATTGCTTACTTTACAAACACACACAAATGCAAGAACTTCAGGACAACCAGATGTTGGGGATCAAACAATCATGCAGGTATGCAGAGTATATTAAGGATATAAAATGATAAAGTATTAATGCAAAGGTGAAATATTACTTTAAAGATTTCTGTCAGCCAGCCAACAGTCAAAGTCATTTTTTTTGCTTGTTTCCCATGAATATCTATTTCTCAACCTTGTCGAACCGTGAGACTGTGGGACTTAAGATGTACTTTTAAGGTTCCAGCATTTTTCGCTGAGTGAGCAGAGGCACGGGCGCAGCTCTACGGTGTTGGGTGTCTGAGGGGTTTAACCTCAATTTGGGTCCGTTTTAGCGGTGGGAATGATGGATTTGTGTCTAAAAAGAGGGCAACGTCGGATTCAGGAGGAATTTCTCACAGCGAGTGCGTGTGTGTGTGTGTGCGTGTGTGTGTGTGTGCGTGCGTGTGTGAATTATCCTCGCTGGTGAGTGAGTGAGTGAGACAGGGCAGTGACAAGAGAGGAACATGGGAAGAGGAGAAGTCAGCGAGTGACGCAGGGAGGCATGAGAGGGAATAGACCGAAATTTTGGTGGTTTCAGTGAACGTCAGCGTCTCTTAATAAACGCCATGGAGGCAAGCATAGCCTGTGTGAATCTTCAAAGGATGAAACATCGCTCTGGTTAGTTGTATATAAACAAAATTCATAGAAGACAGAGTTGCTGATGTTAATATGACTACTTGAAAATGAAGATGGATTTCACAGCAACCAAAGCTCTCCATGCACTGTTCCCATACGCGTTCCTTCCTACAGCCGACACCTATTTCAACACTTCATAATTATTAATACTTACACACCCTCGCCAGGTTTGGAGCAGTTTCCATTCCTCTCGCTGCAGCCCTCCAGACAGATAGCTACAGCAAAGAGAGAAAACAAACAGTCAGTCTGAGGCTCTCTGTCTTCTATGAATTTT
>JAPZEA010000010.1:9403144-9413993 GCA_029783685.1 Heniochus monoceros
AAACTAAATCGTGCTTATGTATGTCATATGTCATTGTGTGCTTTTGTTGTGTGCGAAATGTGAATGTTTACAGCCAGCAGCTGGTGAGCTGAACTTGGACTAAAGAGTGGAAGGAGGGAAACAGCAGCACCTTCGAAGCTCACTAATTAGCACCATTATATCTTGGTTATTTCAAAGTCAACAAAATATACAGTATCAGTAATAAACATGTTTCATGACTTTACACCCTCACATAGACTTTTCCTTCCTCGACAACAGTAGCAGTAAGTCTAAAGATGCTATAAGACGCGAGTACAGACTTAAACATCTTCAGATAATTCACATCTCAAATACAGCCGATTAACATTCTGACACTGCTCTGCACACAAAACCAAGAATAACACACACGGCCATTTAAATCTGTTGCCTGTGGCAAAAGCACATCAGTCCACGTTTCAGCAGAAGTGAAAATTAATCTTTTTTCCCTCCATACTGGCTTTTGTGTGTGTTCAGGGTTGTCTGCCTAAACATTTCCAAGCAGTCACAACTGTCTATGAAATTCAAAAGCTATCTTCGTCAGGACAAAGAGGAGCAGGATGCGAATGAAACGTAATAAAATGAACAGCTCAAAGCCACCTGCTCAGAGTAGTGCTGCGGGGGTCTGCTGACAGATGCTGGTCCTGAGGAAGCGCTTTCAAAAGCAACTATTTTTCTTCCACATTGGCGATAAAAAGGACAGAATTTAGACTCTTTCTTCTGTCCGCGAAATGAGTGCTTTTCATGCCGGCACGGGCGACAGACGCACCTGTCTCGGCGTGTCACAAGTTGAATTCAAATGCTATTTCATTAACTGAAGCATTAAAAAGGAATCAGCACAGCAGTTAAAGGGGCTTATACCTTTCACACTGGCAGAGGTATGGCAGAGCCGCTGCTCATCAAAACCAACGATTTGCCTCTAGCAGGGATACACTGCAGGGGAAATACGGGCATCTATTGTTTTTATGACCATATAGCGGCAATTTGCACGTGTTAATTGAGAGCAATTGAATGTCTACAAGGCAAAACTGACTTTGGAATGTCAAGGTTGCAGGAATACGACTCCCAACTGAGTGAAGACAAGTCAATTACTTTGTTCCTTTTCTCACAAGGCTTTCGCAGGTCTGCACATATATGTGGTCATTAAATGTGTCACTGTGGTGTGTGAGTCAATCAGATAAGAGATCATGCTAGATAGCCTCATCTCTCTAATAAAATAAGAATGATGACATGCAAAGCTCTTAAGTGATAAATCTGTCCACCTCCTTTAACTCCAGCCAGACGACTGTCACATTAATGATTCCTAAAAGATTGCAGCATTTCAGACGAATGACATCCGGACCTCCTTGTCTTCAGTGTGCTCGTGCTTGATTGAGTCACAACTGGACTTTAACTACAGTCTGCAGACTAGATGGGTCCTGCAGTGGCATGCAGCGATAGGCGACATGACATGGAAATAACGCACCAAACGCCCACACACACTTGCCACCGTCATTATCTTTAACAATAAACCCGGCTCTGTAGGAACGTCCCCTGCAGCTGCCACTCGCAACTCCTCCTGCTCCTCGTGGTTTCTTCTTTCAAACACGAGTCTCCCTGCGGTGTTGGTAAGTTTCAGATGTCCACTGAGATTAGTTTCAGGTAAGATTTGTCCCTTTTATTAATATGTATGATTCTCCCAGCTTATAGTTCAAGAAACGAGAGATTGTTTGCAAGAGGCTGCACTTAAAACTCTCAATTTTTCCAGCTGGCATCAACAGTCTGATTATGAGCCTGGCTAATTGCTTCAGCCCTAGAGCCTCTTTGATTAGCAGCAGTGCTCCATCCTAAACGAATGAGGACTCCGATACCTCACAAAACGGATGAATTTGCAGCCATGTATGCAGAAGCAAACCGACTTTGTGGCGGCCTTCATTTCTGGGAGACACACTGTACTGAGGGTTTGTTACAGCTGAAGCACATGGACTGGTCCATTTGAATAGCTCTTAAATGTATTGACTGCCTCACAGCATTGTGTTTGTGCTTGTAAGCACAGACAAAAGCCGGCAACTCAATAGAGCTTACCAGGATAAATGCCGCTTCAGCGCCACGAGCGCACTCAGATCTCACAATGACGAGATAAAAGGGGTTAGCCACCTACACGAGTCAATGTGTGTAACCTGGGGAATGTTACTGAGACTGTCTGGCCTTCAAGCAATGCAAGAAAAGAGTGGCAACAATCAGCTGGTGGCAGGGGGAGACCTTTAAAACTGGGACCACTCACTCAGTTATCTTGACGCCGTGAATAGAGCGATCACTCTTCGGAAAGGTCGCAAGGAGAAGCGAAACGCCGCTGTACGTACAGTAAATAGCACCAGGGCAGCATGAGACAGGACAAGAGAATGTGAAAGAGCAGGATACTTCAGAGTGAACCACGTATGGGAGAAAAATAGAGATGGAGAGCGTAGGGAATGAAGACGAGAGCGGGCGCAGCCAAGGCCGTTTGACAGACAGGTAGTGATTTACTGCCTTCCTGCTGACTCTCACGTTGTTGTCTCTGTCCCTAATTGACAGTCAATTATCTCCCGATGACAGCCCCATCCAATGGCGAGCCAGTCTGCGTGAAGGCTTTGTCGGCATACGCGGGGCACGGGCAAGTTTACGAGGCTGGACTCCGGTGACAAATCAATCCTGCCTGTCCGCGCTCTTCCTTTCCCCTCGAGGATCAGGAAAAAGGCCCATTGTAGACGTTTGTGACTGATGTCCGGGAGACCGTACACACCTACGCTGCAGGAGGAGGAGAAGGCGGTGCTTTTCAATGAGTAAAAGAGGCTGATTACAGGGTGGATGATTGTTGTGTTTTACAAGAATGGATAGTGACGACAATGAGGAAGAGAACGTGCTCTTTAAAAATGTCAGGTCAATGATTATGGTTACACTCTGGGCTGGACATGAGGGACGTTAACATAGCTGCAGAGTTTCTGGATACAAATATACACACTTTCAGACTCGGAGAGAGACAGATGGAGATCTGCTGAGAGCTCCAGACCCTCTGGTTTTGAGCACGATGCATTAGCAGACCAGTCGGCCGCTAATCAATCCTTTAATTATGCTGTGGGCAGAGGGATCCAGCTGTTAAGGTTACCGTGGAAAAACTCTTACCCTGGGTCAAAGGGTGCGTGTGAGGCACGGAGGCAGCAGAATCAATGTATTGATGATGTTACAGCAGCAGGATCACAGCAGTATAAAACAAGAAAAAGTGCTCTAACACAGCTAGATATTAGAGAGAAATGTTGCAGCGCTGTGTGTGTGTGTGTGTGTGTGTGTGTGTGTGTGTGTGTGTTTTTATGCGCGGTGCATCTTTTTGAGGTCCTTGAGACACAGCTCAGGTCCCAAGGTTCCCTTCAATCACAGCTGTTGTTGTAGATGGCTTTTTTTATGTGAGGTCTCATCTCCCATCATCGATGAAAACAGCTTGATAAGGGGTGTGTGTGTGCTCGGTTTGGTAATGAAACGATGTGCTGTGTGCCGCCAGGCAAAGAGAGCCGCTGCAAACAACCCCCAATACCTGTCCAGTCAGCCCACAAGCCTAAAATGTTTTTCATCAGTGCTGCTGGTGTTCAGGAGCTCTGAGCTCACAGGGAAACGCTAGTAATTGGCTTCTGTTTGTTCCTGGCCTTATCAGTGTATTACTTTCATGGATAACGTGGAACTAATTAATCTGGGTATGGAGGGAGGGATGGGATTTGCCTTTCTGTCTCACTCGCTTTCATTTTCTTTTAATTTTCTTTCAAACACCAACTCTTCTCGCAGTGCTATGCAAGCCATTTTGGAACAGCCAGACGAGGACCTGGATAGAGAAAAAAAAAAAATGCTTTGGCTATTTCACAACTTAAGAGGCTTTGTTTTTACATGCCTAATCCTTTGTTTCTTTCTCACGCTGCCGCCGCTGTTTTGTTTTAATGTTTATAATATGTGTCTGCCGGCATCTCCCACTCATTTGAATTCAAAATAACTTGATTTCATGTTTTAAAAATATCACACTGTGTTCAAATAATTGCTCTGATACAATCTAGGAATTTCATCTATTAACGCCCCAGGAAGTTCTTTAATGGAAAGTGACTGAGGGTTGTTGAACAATGATGCTGGAACTGGCTCAGAATCACACGTAGCTAATAAAGAGTGAAATCATGACATGAGAAATATACGTAGTTAGCATAGATATGATCAACCACGGTACATTAATAGAATTCTACAAATATCTACAAGCAGATGGGACTCTCATTACTCAGTTATTTCTCATGATGATTTAATAAATCAAGGGAATGTTCTTTTTTTCAGCCCTTCAGCCAAGAAATTACATTTATATACATCAAATTAGCAACAGTAAATATGTTTTGATGGAAATGTAATGCCAACTGAATTATGTTTTGTATTAACATAATGGGGAAATGTTGTTAATTAACATACCTGACACGCAGCAAAAATGTTGATACTGAACGAATGGGACAACGCTTTTCTTTTGTTTTCTGCAGTAAGTAGGCAGTTTGCAATGCACCATCCATTCGTAGTGACTGCAGCGTCATTCAAATTTGTTATGGCTACGTTAAGGCACTGACAGCACATGGTTAAGGTTAGGGAAAGATCATGATCTGCTTTAATAAAGAAAAAGTCAGCAGTGACCTGAGACATAAGATCAACAGAAAGTGTTTTTGTTGGCCAAATCTATCCCCAGTTTGGACGTGAACCCTGAATTCTGGTCTCACAGGGCTGCATTTTGTACCAACCACCCCAATCACCTCTGGGTGACTCCAGCGAGGTACATAAAATGTAGAGTTTTAATCTAGTAAAATGGGTAAAACTTGATTCTATATCACACAGGCTGTCTATATATGCGCAGCTCTTGAAATCAATATAAATCCAAAGTGACCTCATCTCCTCTCAGGGATAAACCACCGCGTCTGACTCTCTACCCACAGCTAATTGGAGTAAAGCAGGGGCAATCTAGCTGCTTAGACATATCCTCTTAATGTCTGCAGCGCCACAATTTATCACAGACCACAGAAAGATTCATTAAATTTCGGCAGATAGAAAGAGATTACAGAGCAAGACAAAGACCAAGACACGACCACACAGATGTCTACCATCGCTGCTGCACTGAACAGAGCCCCTAAAGTTGCCATACTCTTGGCTGAAAGCCCTCCCTCCTGGCTGAAGCCTTCACTTAGCCTACGTGTTGTTTGTATAGATGAACAGCTGCTGCGAGCTTCCCAGGGATGCTGTGTGTTCTACTTAACATGCCAAAGTACACACAACACAAAAATGATGCATTTCTTCCACCTTGGGTTGGAGAATAAAAAGGTGCAGAGGTGCACAATTCTATCGCCAGACAACAACATCAATACCGGACAATTCTGCACAACCCTGAATTATATTGAATGCCAAAGTTTTTCCAATTTTTCAAATTCTACAATATCACAGCATGGTCACTGCGGTATAGTGAAGGCTGGGAGAAGACTGATAAACTATGGTTAAAGTTGGTGAAGGTTAGGAAAAGAATGTAGTTACAGGGAATAAAAAGGCAACGGCTCACTTAAGATGTGTGACCTCCACCCTCCATCCACGAAGGGCACATAACTTCCTACATTGCACTGAACGATACTGGACATAAATCATTAGGTGCAGAATCAACTAATAAAAAACATCTGAAGCTTTATTTGACCTGTTTGTTTGTCTACTCTATTAACAAGCAATTTGGGAAAAGCAATAAGGCTCGTATATATCGTGCGCCTGTTTCCCTGAGGTCAGAATGAACTTTTACCTGTGAGAGGGCCACAGGAAAAGGGTAAGGGTCACCCAACTAAGCTTAAGTTTAGAGTATTACTCAGTGGGGAATATACGTCAGCTGGGTTGGTCCCCATTGACCTAAGAGGTTAGCATCTGTGTGGAGGGTTTCTGGCAAAAGGGCTCAGTCAGCCTGCTTATTACTGCAACTGACAATTAGCTGCAAAGGCTGCAGAAAACAGAAAGCACGCAGCAGGTTTACTGCTCAAGTGGTGAACCTGTTACTGCCCAGCAGGGAAGCTTGCAGATGACCCATTAACTGGAGAGAACAGAGCGAGCGTGCACCATTAAGCACGAAAAACATGTGAGCGGACTTTCCATATTTCCGCAACCGTAAATTCAGCTAACAGGCACATCGTTTGCATTTGGCTCCGTACTGGTCTTTGTGGTGCTGTTTATTCCACCGTGCCATCCTGAGCTTCGAGGAAAAAAAACCTTTTCCAAAGGACGCTGTCTCTCCTCTCCATTTGGCGAGCCGTTTTCGTCATGTGCTTCCATGCCTGACACCTCAAGCAGCTCTTTTGGGCAAAGCCTGCTGCAGCGGAGAAAAGAGGCAGTTTGCAGGCAGTGTGACGAGACAAATTCATTTTTACCTGCGTTTTGGGCTGGCAGGTGGTCATTTCCAACATGCAGCATATGGAAACATATATTTTACATAAAGCAGTATCGGTCAAATACTGAAAAGGCTAAACACAGTGCTGCTGGGTGGTAATAGGGGGGAAAAAAAGCCATTTTTATGCTTCTAGTCGCCATGAATCTAATGCCATTTCCAAATAATTGCATTTGAGTATTCTTTCATGCTTTGTTATCAAGAGGGAATTCAAACCTTGCGGAGGTCTTCTATTATTTAAGAAACAGCAGGGATCATATTTGGGATATAAAGCACTTTGACACATTTCTTTGGTGATGAAATGTATCCTTATTCTTCTGCCTAGCATGGAGCGCTTTCTCTACAAATCTATCATTTGAGCAGCAGCCCATGGGAGTTCCGCCTTGTCATTTTTTTCCCCTTCCCTCTCGTCAGCCTCAGAGTGTGGGAGGAGTGCAGGTGGTGGGGGCCTCGCATTAATGCCTCCTGCTTTCAAATGGAAGCCCATCGACTGGGGATGTGTGTTCATTTCATTTGCTTGATATCTAACTCGGAAGGAGGGATGGGAAGAGCGAGGATTAGCAGGCGGACAGACAAACAGCATAGAGGTCTGTCTGGCTCTGTTGACTCTGTGGGATCCCAATAGACTCTGTGCATACATTCAGGGGGCCAGAGGGTAGCGACGAGGCGGCTGTTGGTGTTTGAAAGCCTACACGTGCTGATATGTGGACACGAAGGGCCTACAGGCCCGCACACAGACAAATGTTAATATGTACTTGTATTTATTAGCGCCTGTATGAGCACACAGACACACACACACACACACACACACACACACACACGCTGCATTTCATCTGGATATACTGCTGTTATAATAAGCTCCCTTCATTTTCGAAGAAGCACAATGCCACATTTTTCGCACCCTTCCTGAAAAGCACATTGACTCCCACCTACATGAAGCCCAGGAAAAACTGTCAGAATTAAACACCCATTATCACAAACAGGAAAACGCTGCATGTATTTAAGCTTATGCTTTTAATCACATGTGTCATCATCATCATCAGTCAGCTCTCGGTGTGCTTGCCTTTATTCTGTTGCAATTAGAGCTTAAACTAAACTTAAACTAATTAGTCGATCTGCATAAAATTATTCGGCAACAATTTTGTTAATTGTTAAGTCATTTTTCAAGCAAAAATGGCAAATATTTTATAGTTTGAGCTTCTCAATTGTGAGGACATCTTATGAAGGACTGAAGGTTTTAGACTGTGACAAGTGATCTGAAGATATCATGAGGAATTTAAATTTTTTTCTATGTTCTGACACTTTATAGAGCAATAGATTAATCAATGAATTGAGATAAATCAGCAGATTGATTGATAAGGACATTTTTTTGATGAAGCCCCATTTTCAATGTGCATTTACTGACTAATTTATTGCAATGTCCACTCAAATATTCAAAGCTGCACAAATCAATACTTTTGCAAAACAATGGATCAAATGACTAATGTGTAATGTGAAAAGGTGTCGCTCATAGTGACGACCCCAGTGAATTATCACCTGGCAGAGCATCTTCCAACTCATTGTTTTCATTTTCCCACCTGATTTTAAATGTCAGAGTAGAAGCTGTTCTACACTGCTCAATGACTGTGCATTACATTTAAGTGACTATTACTGTATTTACTGCATTTATCTGCAGTGGCCCTGTCCTCTGCATGTGTTTTCTTCTTTTCTTCTTATTTTACTGTGGTTGGGACATTTCTGGGCTGCAACCTTCGGGCAGTGGGTGTGTAAACCACAGCCAATAATAGGGCACAGGTGAGGTCGGGACTTAATAAAAAAGGTAAAAAGGTAACAACCAGGTACCACACCATAAGCGGAAGCTGTGAAAGTGGTGGACACAGCACCGAAATAATGCAACATAGCAAAGCGAAATGCCAAGCAAACAAAGCCGGTTTCAAAACGAGAGCGAATCTGGGGATGCAGGATGGACATGAGCAGCAATGCAGAGTTGGCCTGTGTTCTGTTGATCGGCTAGGTGCCGGCAGTTAGCTTGGCAAACTTGCTCCAGCATCGGCGTTTCCATTACAACGAATGTAATGGCACGTGCCCCACCAGACTGACTGACTTGCGATAGCACAGCATCCAATATAATATTAATAAAGTAGAGCTGTGTGTATGTCATGGTAGTGAGTCCACCGGTATCACAGGTTGTAGTTAAAAACACTGAATTCAGTTTGATATCTCCAGGTCAAGATGCAGAGGAGAATCTCATCATTCTTTAAAAAAAATAACTGAAAGGCCCAAACCTGCGCTCAGTCAGCAGCTTATCTCAGAGATTTGTACTGATAGACTGTTTTTCCTTCATGGAAACGTAGATTTAATTGAAAGACTTGTTCCCTCTTTCATATGACCAGTTGTTCCATGCTGGCAGGTTCCTTTCTTCTGTGGCTTTATCATCTATGTTCTCTAAATTAATTTGCATTGTGGAGTCTTTTTATGGGAATTTATGCCCCTTAAAATTCTGTGGTGAAGCAGACAAGATTCAGCTCTTTCTGAAGGAAAGTGGCAGCAGTGTGGAAGCTGGTGTAGAAGTGAGTGAAGTGTCATTTTCAGCTCAAATAATTGACATGAAAATCTCCCAATAAATACGTTTAACCTAATGTAAAGTGGGAGATTACTGAGCTGCAAAAAGTGATTTAGTGAAGTTTAAAAATAATTCCCTCAAAATCTTGGAATATATTGCAGGAAATTGCATCATTACTTTTTTTTTTTTCCTGTGGAAAGACCCCCACGCACTCTGTTCTTATTGTGCTCCCCAGAATTTTGGCTTGCACGATGCCCCTGCTGACCTCCATAGTACACCTTTCAGCGTGAACGTGTATCATGTTTTTAAGCTCTTCATTTAACCGTCATGCTGTGAATCAAATCCAGACAAAGAAAAGGATTGAATGCAATTTCATCACTGATTTCCCTTTCAAAGTCCACCTCAATTTACATAAGTGCCTGTGTTAGTATATGAGCGCAGCCATGTGTCAACTTTGCACGTGTGGGCTCGTGTGTGTGAAGGGTGCAGCTGTGATGTTGTGTGGTCCATGTGGGTGCAGGCGGCACATATTGGCCAGCGTTTGCACGTGTGTGTGTGTGTGTGTGTGTGTGTGTGTGTGTGTGTGTGTGTGTGTCAGGGGTCAACTCTGTCAACTGTACTGAGTGTGTCTTTGTGCCCCAATCCCACGCCGCTGGCACCGAGTCAGAGGAGAGAAAACAAGGGCATGTCTCACTGCCTTATTTATTTATATCCCCCGGCCCTTCCCATCAGCGCTGCAGCCTTTATCAGCCTCCGTCCGACACTAAAAACAATCATATTGCAGAGCAGTAAAGTAAAGACGCCTCACTCTGTCTTTCTCTCTCTCTCTCTCTCTCTTGTTTGTCCTGAACTCACAGAGGCCTCCTGCTCCCATTCAGCATTTTATTAGTTTTTCCAGATGGTTCAGTAAAGACAGACAGGAAGGAGAGGAGACAGAATGGGACAGCAATATGTGAAGGTGATGAAACGACTCATAAAACCAAGTTAGTGAAGTCATTACAGAATCTTGTCACAGTCATAGACCTGTAAACTGTGGAAATTATTGACTTTATTTAGTTAGAAAGGTCATGTTTTAAATGAGGAAGAATGGCTGAAACAGGGGGGCAGGCAATAAAACATCCTGTTGTAGTGAGGCTCCTCAACAACTTTATGGAAAGTAGCTCTGGGGAGTAAAACTAGATTAAATTTTGTGATTGGTTGTGTTTAGCACCAGAGCTACAGTGCTGATATCACAATTAAAGTTGCATTAAGCAGTAAAAACACAATGATTACGGCTGCACCACAAGGTAGAAGGCAGGGGGCCGCGAGCCATTTAGCTTCTCCTGTACAGTTAGCCAAAACATACTCCTGTCCTCCTGGCCCAGAGCCTCTGGGATGGGTTCCCAGGCCAGCTCACTAATCTTCTCAGTCACCAGGGCACACCAGCAAAAGTATTTTGAGGGCTCGGTCTATTTGGATATCACGGAGCGAGCAGAGCACGATCCTCACGGTTGTGCTAGGCTAAGCAGATTATCTCTGTAGCCTCATAGACTTAAACACAGGATGTGAGCTAGATTTGCTGCCTGCGTGCTACTGCTCTGGAGTCAGTGTGGTCTGAACACAGGCTAATGGAGTCAGCTGCAATGATCTTCTTTATCAACTATATGCTGTATATTTTCCCAATCAGTTCGTTCTCTGTGTGGTCCAGCTGAAATTTAAAAATGTCCGACACCCAAAGGTACTCAGGTATAGTGATATAAAACTGAGGAAAGCAGCAAATCTTCATATTTGAGAAGCAGGAACCAGACAGTGTTGCTAAAATGGGACTAAAGTGTTTTGAGCTAAATGCTAACCTAAGC
>JAPZEA010000010.1:9532230-9544715 GCA_029783685.1 Heniochus monoceros
AATTTTTCAGCTAACGAAGCCCTGAGACAGATCTCTGTGAGGATGCAGTAGACACAGGTAGACGCAAACACAGCTGGATCTGCTTCTCCACTTCAGGGTGAAAGTGGATGCAGGTTCAACATAAATTATTCAGTTTCATGGACTGATTGGAACTCCTCTGGTTTAGTGAGCATCATCAGCTGGAGGTGTAAAGATCAGCTCAGCCAGCTCCAAATCCGCCCAAGCTGTGTTTTGTTCTTTGGCTACCAGGTCCGACATTTTTCACAGCCTCTCGATGAAAACATGGCTTCTCAAATGTGTTGTCATCTCTTATCTTCTACTGGCTGAGAAGCCTCAACAGTGGAGCAACAGGTGAAGCACAAGCCTTCATCAGTCTCTTACACATAATGAAGCCATTTCTATTGTTGAAACCAACCTGCTCTCAATGATCTTGAAAACTTTTTGTTGCCAAAACACCTGGCTGGTAAATCAAACTCCCTCGGCTGGAGAGGCTCGGCTAATTGACCATCGGAGCTGTCAGCAGCTGCAGGTTCAGTAGCTGTGGGCGTAGACGCGGTCGGGCTCATTAGCTGGACTGGGGTTAGCTCCCACTCATCAGGGCTGGCGCTGTTAGCGATACCAGCAGCAGCTGTAGGTGCTATAGCAGTGGGAGGCGCTGAAGTCAGGCTAACATTGGCTTGACTGACTGGAGTCCACCCCCTCTCCTCGGGGCTGGGGCTGTTTGAGGCACCAGCATCTGCAGTTTCTGCAGCAGCTGTTGGGCTAACGTCGGGTAGCTGGACTGGGGGTCAGCTCCCTGTCCTCTGGACTGAGGCTGCTCAGAGGAACAGATTAACACATTCTGTAACTATCTTATAGTTAGCTTTAGCTTCCTGCATCAATATTTTCTCTAATCAATGCTTGGGCTGAAAGGGTGGGCGGGATGATCATGAAAAAAAGTCGGTGAACTTTGGAAAGTTAATTCTAATGGGACCCAGACTCTTTAAAAAATCCAAAATCCTTTTCTGTGACGAAAGAATCTTGATTGCCCAGATTAAAAGAAATAAAAGCTCCATTTCCCAACAACACTCTAAGACACAAACTCCATCCAAAATACCAGAAAAAAAAGTTATTTATTATTAACTGCTTGTGCTATAATACTTGACAGTAGTGGGTGCTGCCACACCCTCAGCACACCCACTCACCACATCCATGGATTCATCTTTCGTAAACTATTAAAACTATAAACTGTAAACTAAAAAAACACAAGGATTTTTATACCTTGATTTTGTTTTTTCTGTCGCCAGCCTTGTCACGAGAAGTTTCCAAATGAGAGCTGTGGCTTCCAAAATGACAGATTGTTGCACCTGAAATTTGAAATAGAAACAGATTAAATATTTTCAAGACAAGATATTTTCTTTGAAGAAAATCATATTTTAGAGCAGAAATACTTGTTTCAAAGGCAAGTACTCTGCGTCTGGACTTTGGAACACATAACATGGCCCGCATAAGGGTTCAAACCCGGATGACGGGCAGCACCTCTTACCTTGGGGTTTTATCAGGTCATGCCACTGTTTGCATCAGACAACATGGGACTTGCATTGCCATGGAACCAAGTGCTGCTGTGACAGACTACACTCAAGGGTGTGGTTTAAGTGCACGACACACAGAGATTTATAGTGTGTATACATTATGTGCAGTATGTGTGTGCAGAGCAGTGAGACGTTCAGGTGCTCTCCTTGATTTTTACACCATAAACGCATCATGGGTACAGACCATTTCAATCCCTCTCAGTATAACAGACATCTATCTGTGAGATGGCAGATTCTGATACAAGTGATAAAAGTTTGATTCCTGGCAGACTAAACACTTGTTGATACTGAATACCGTAACATGTAATTCCACTTACTATGGAAAAACAATTGCATGACCTATACATCTAATGGAGTAAATATCACATGTTTATACGGTTAAATAGCTTTAAATTCAGGCTTTAACTGCTCTAATGGTAATAAATCAGAAGCTGCTTTTAAAAACGTACCACACTTTTAATCAATCTTTAAAAGTATCTTCCCATAGGATGCATATCATTTGCAGTGTTTTGTATTTATACAACAAAATCAATGTTAACATTGTACTGAGGACAGCTTGAAGGTCAACAGGTGCAAGCAGAGTGACACCCACTATAAGCAACAAGCAGTGCAGCAACCTGAGTGCAAAGTCTGTTTGTCGCAATCAAATGACCCTTTATTATGAACTGAAAGAACAGCTGAGGTTCATCAAAATGGAATGACAACACGACTATTTGTTATTCACACGTGTGCATGCATAAAAACTATAGTGATGGGTTTGTGTTACATTGAGCCAGTTATGCTGCATAATTTCTCCATTTATCTCCCAGACATACAGGCACCAGGCAGACGCCACCAAGACATCCTTTTTGTCGTTTGCTGTGTGATTCGATTTAGACCAAATCACTTCTTTGCCATCTTGGCAAGCACACAACAAATTCTTAATATCAATGAGGTTAAATAAAGTTGTTAACTGGTGAATAACACACAAAAACAGCTTCAACTTGTAATCCATCTTGTAGCATGCTGGGAAATTCCAAGGAAGAGCAACGTGGGACTCTAAAATATTATCTTTTATGCTCTAATGTTACAGAAACATCTGATCCAAAATCCTCTACCTCCACACTGGATATATTTTTACATAAAGTACACTTTATGACTATTTAAAGCTGCAAAAATCTGTATTTTTATATTACAGAATCAAATGACTGTGTGTAATGAGGAAGAGTTATCTTGTAGTGATAAATCCACAGAGGATTACAACCCACCACAATCTCCCTCAGCTCTTTGAAACGTTTTAGTGTCGTTTAGCTCATTATTTTGCTTTTCCAGCCCACAATTTCACTCCTTTGTTTCAGTCTCACTGCTTTGATCAGTGTCTTTCTAGCCAGCTGTTTTCTGCGAAAAAAGCTATAGGCTATAAACCAACTGTACGCTGCCTGTCCATTACATACTGGAGCCACACAAAGTGAGTGACTAGCTGGTGAGCATAGTGGAGCGTTTAGCAGCCAAAGAGCGAAATATTTCCTTCAGGAGGTGGTGGAAACTAAAAACAGAGTGAAACAAGTGCGAAAAATGGACTCATCAGGTGGTCGGGAACATGTCTCCAAATGAATGCTAATGGTAAATGGACTGTATTTACATAGCACTTTTCTAGTCTGATGACCACTCAAAGCGCTTTTGCAACACAAGGCTGCATTCACCCATTCACACAATGGTAGCTAGGCCCCTGCTCATTTTGAGCATTAACAAACTCACACACCGGGAGCAATTTGGGGTTCAGTATGTTGCCGACGGATACTTCGACACGTAGGCTCGAACCACTGACCTTCTGATGAGTGGGCGACCTGCTGGATGTGCAAATAGGCTGTTTACTTACACCTACCCCTAATCAATTTTAGAAGGTAATAATATGTCAGTGTTTGTTGTTGGTCTGCCCCCAAGTGGCCAAAAAAATAAAATCAATTCACGCAGCTTTAGATAACCACTGACAGTAAGCTTATCCATCACAGAAAGCAGAAACCTTTCCTCATAAAACATACTTTCCATCAGCATAATTTAAAAGTAGGGCTGTTGGCTTGTTGACACTTCTTAACTGTTTGCTGCAGCTTACATTGTAGGATATATTGTATATGCATGGATATATTTCATGTCCGGACTCTTTTTATTTGCTGTTGTTCCAATCACTCAACTCCACCCATGACTCCACCCCCATGCATGCTGGATTACTTACAGACGAAAAACAGTGCCCCCCTGCTATGAGCCTATGTCCACATTAGTATATTTTCATTTTAAATCAGTGTTTTAAAACAAAATCCATCCAGATGACTGTTTTAAGTTACGTTATCTGTTATCAGTCCCTGTAGGGAAATTCAAATTCAATCTCTGCATAAGTATTAGGATGCAGTGGGCAGCCAGTAAGCAGCACCCAGGGACCAACTCCAGTCCTAAGACAGTGCCTCAGTCCAGGGCACTGACAGGAGAATTAACCTAACATACGTGTTTTTTTGATGGCGGTGGAAACTGAATACCTGCAAGACGCAAACACAAACACGGGGACGCAAACTCATGCAGAAAGACACTGCCCCGACCAGTTCTAAAACACCATGGTAGTGTGGACACCAAGCATCAACAAGACAACAGCAGCAATGTAAGACAAAGCTACAGACAGACAGGACCTTCAATACAGAGACAAAATAGAACACAAATCATAGAGGTGATAAGTGTCAGAGTGGTGGTAGATTTTTAATACCACGTACAAGAGCAAACCCCTATCGACGCTCTCTCCAGATTTCAGCTAAGGAGTTTAATTATATATTCAATAGTATCAAAAGTAGCAAAGCTATAAAAAAAACAGACCTACAATCAGATTTTCAACCCAAAGCTGCACAAATGAAACAGCAGGGAGGAAAATCAACTGGTCCTCAACCATTACTATTAATATTATTACAAATGTGTTGGTATGTGTTCACTGACTTTCCTCTGTACTGTGTGCAGGTTGTTCCTAAAAAAAGAAAAAAATATCCTATTTTGTGGACTTTTTTTTTTTTTTTGCCATGGTAGCCAAAGAGCTATGAAGTGTGTTTTTTGTGCAGATATGATGCAGTGAAGAACAGCTGGCACCATCTCCTTGTTAGAAAAGAACACGGCCTTGGTTTGGTCTGTATTTAACACTCGTCTGAGGTGATACAGGTGTGACTGAACAGTGTCAAATGCTGACTGAAGATGTTCACAGCGATTCCACAACAATATACAAAAGTAAAATCAGCATAAAGATGTACAGATGCATTCATGCATTGACCCATATCATTTACGTAAATAGTGAAAAGGGTGTCTGTGGTATTTAACACCATGGGATCACCGGCTCTCTTTAAGTGGAGATCATAGGCAGTTTTCCAAGCATCAGGAACGTCACTGTTTTGTGTAGAAAGATTAAAAACATACGACTACAGCCAGGCGTAAGAAGTTAGGCTGGAGATATTTTCCAGGGTATAGGTCCTTTAACGGTCCAGTGTGCAGGATTTAGTGGCATCTAGTGGTGAGGTTGCAGATTGCAACCAAATGAACACCCCTCGTCTCACCGTCCCCCTCCATGGGCATGAAAAACGCAAAAAATGCAACAGGCCCTGTTTATAGCCAGTATTTGGTTTGTCCCTTCTGGACTACTGTAGAAACATGGACGATGATGCACTCTCTCTGTAGAAAGAGCTCATTCTAAGGTAAAGAAAACACAATTATGCTTATTTTCAGGTGATTAATTAAAACGTCACTATGACTATTTATGCAATTTCTACCTTTAAGGCCTACAAAGCTCCCTAACAGAGAAGAGAGTATAGGACAAAGTGTGGTTATTGGGGGCTGACTGGCAGGATGGAAGTGGGTGATTTGCCATCAGATAAAGGGCCAAACAAAGAGCTGGGGGCTATAGCATGTTTGTTGATGACATTAAGCATCTCTGATTTATTTCACACAGAGATCTTGTGGTTTGCTTAAATCTTCCAGGGTCATCTAGATTGTCTGTTGAGTTAATTCATTGTACAGTTGCTTTATTTCATTGCAAATTGAAAAGATGACACACGTTTTAAATTCATCAAACAACAACAATTTTAAAGGTGACATAAGCTCTGCATTAAATAATCAAGGTATTTCAATCGTTTAACTACTGTAGAAGAAGAACATTGAGTAAAAGTTAAAAACGGCATTTTGATAATAGTGTGATATTTACACTACTGGGAAAAAAGAAATGGAGTGCGCTCTCTCTCTCTCTCTCTCTCTCTCTCTCTCTCTCTCTCTCTCTGTCTCTCTCTCTCTCTATCTCACATACACACACACACACACACACACACACACACACACACACACACACACACACGCACACACACTTCCTGACAGGGCATAAAATGCCTTGTTGAAATAATATCTCTTCATCTTGCCAATCCCATGACTTTCCATTTAGCTGCAAGCCCTTAAAGTCATATGATGTCGAAAACAAGGTTTGTAAGCATGGGACAGTGTATCCATGCAGAGAGACACTATAACACACTTTACAATTTTAGATGTCCTGACCTCAGTGACCCTCAGGAGAACTTTACATTTTCATCACAGGAGCTTTTTATATTTGGTGTAAGGAACAAAAATTTGGCTGTTTATCAGAGTTTAGCTCACCCTATTCTAAAAGTGTAATAACCAGCAGGCTGGCAAAGGATGGTGTTAAGAAGCTGCTGCAGCTGTAAGACTCCAGCAGGACGACACACCTGAACCGAACAGGGCAGCACATTAATAAAATCAAGTCTGAACCTTGTGCAGAGAGAATATTAGTCCCATATAGTGTATAGAAATGTGCAGACAACATACTTTGTGAAAACAGCACATACTATTAATAAATAAAGTGGACTAGACTATAACACAGGGGGGTTAAAGTGCGTTTCATAAGGTATGCAGACAGCATAGGCAATAATAGTGTTATTGAAAGAAGGAGCAGTGAGGAGTCACTTCCAGTGGGGAGCTGACCAAAGATGACACTATGCTGCTATTTGACTTTGATATAAATTCATATAAGTTCAAGCTAATGTATGAAACGTGACCAGTTTTAAGTTCTTCACTGTTATGTCACATTTGCACTGATACGTTTTTTTAAAAGGCTGGTTTGCATTGGACGAGTCTGTCGTGAAACAATTCTAAAAGTTCCTGGATGCTGTTATCATTCCTAATCTCCATAATGGCCGTGAAGAGATCCCTTCATAATGTGATTTCACGGGATGAGGGATAAAATCTGGAGACCACGTTCAGCACAAAAATGCATGTCAAATTCAGCTGAAGTCAATATGAGGCTGCAGCAGCCTGAGTTACACAAATCAATGATGTACAGTCCGTTTTTATGAGCTCAATGACATAATTGCCTGATTTAGTGCAAATTTTAACTAAACTACCAGGAAATTAGCAACAGAAAATGTGAATGAATGTGCTTTTCCATCCACTACTGTTACATAAATGTTAGAGGCTGGGCGCATCAAGATTAACAGCTGGTGGTGCTAACTGTCTAGTCGGTGCCATTAAACAATAGCAGAAGAATGTGGTGCAACATGATGACGTAGTTAAAAGTGCCCCTGTCAAACCACAAAGAACATAATGTAAATATATACTTTATTTCAGAAAAAGGAAAATTATAATCTCCTTACTGGTCCACACAGATCTAATATTTTCTTCAGCAACCTTTTTTTTTTTTTTCAGTGGCCGTTTAAGTCACTTGCATCATGTATGTCGGGATTTAGTCACAAAATCTGTTTCCATTACACTTTCTCGCATTTAGTTTTTCTCCATACATTAACTTTTGCACCTCAGCCAAGAAAACTTTTTTTTTATTTTCCAGCATTTCCACTTCTTTTTTTGCGTGCAAATCATTTACTGAGCTTGTGAGTATTGGTTTAAGACTTACTTGTAGAAAATGCGCACCCTCCCTTTAACTGGCATCTGAATTTCTGCACATCTGAGTCAAAGTTTTGGCAGAATACTCACAAGCATAGATGCACTTTGGTAAAGGAAAGTAAACTTTGGGTTGCATAATTATGAAAGCAACTAAGAAACAAGAACACTAGTGATAATAAAAACGAGAGAGTTTAACAGATAAATTGAAATGAATGATAAATACTGATACACAAAGTTCAGAATATTAGGCTGTGGAAACCAGTCCTTTCATTAGCACTTCTATATTATTTAAGCACTGAGATGAAATACAGCATTTTAATTGCATCTTTTTAAAATTCTGTGGTTGTATTACCATATAATAAAGCAAACAACAATTAGATGAGGTATTTTGGGTTGGGGGAATTTGCATCAAATACAGTGAACCACAAAACTTTATATTTTCTTTTATTCTTAAATTCATATTTCTGGGGGAGTGACTTATGACATATACAAGAAATCAAAACATATTTTTAAAGTGTTTTTAGCACCCATCTGCATAATGTGCATGTGCAGTACTTGTGCACATCCGCTCAGAAATGTAATGGTAGGATCCCACTTTTTTTCTTAATTAATTTGTGTATAGAATAAACAACTAAAAATGCAAGAATAAAGTTCTTGCAGTTGTTACCTGCAGCCTCGACAAAGCTCACTGGTCCATACTGAAGAGGAGCATCAGTCATGGTGAGAGGAGGCTGCTTTGGAGAAATGGTAAAAAGTAATTAGTCCGAGAAGAATAGGCAGGAAATGGTAGGAGGCCAATGATGCCGTCAATAATTTAGGGAGGGAAAAAGATGAATCATTCAGTTATGTTTTGTTTTTGTTTTTTTTCTTTTGGAGAAAGTGTCGGTCTGGCAGCCAGTCACTCTGCAGATCACCTCAGCGTGGCATCTGTATCCCGGTTGCCATGGCAATGCGGTTGCTATGAGATCAATTTATCTGGAGATCTGGCGGTTGCAGATGTCACTGGGTGCTGCTCTCGGTAACAAAGCCTCGGTCAAATTACAGACAGTTAAGGCTCACGCTCATTTCTTATTCTGACCCTGACTGGCAGAGAAGATTTTACTGAAGACAGAAACCGTCAGTCAAGCATCAGGCTGTTTGAATATCTTTGTGTAGTGAATCCTTCACAGTTTATTGCATCTTCCTCCCTCTGATCATTCTGTCAGAAACGCTGAAGCAAACGCACACTGCGAAGCCTTCAGTACATCAGATGAATACCATAAGATGCCAGTCAAGATCAAAGTGCAGCTTGACATACAGCTTCTCCCCTCCAGCCTCGCTCTTCTCTCCCATCCTCCTCCTCCTCCTCCAGCCTCTCTCTTCCCTCCCATCCTCAGTGCTGCGCAGTACAGTGAAGCCCCTGCGTGACGCATGTCTCTGCACCTCTGACGTGTGAGTCTGTACAGAAGTGGGAATACCTCCTACTTGCTTTCCAGTCGTTAATACCCCTGAGCAGCATATGGAAATCTATTTATTGCTATTCTGTCTTCATCACAAAGTGGCTAGAATCCATCAGGCTCACATCTAGGGACAAAATCTGCTCATCACAGTCGGGTTAAGACTGTGTTGAAGAATTATGATAAGCTCAGGGTTAGCTTAAGTTATGGCTAAGGTTAGCATTAGCCTCTAGGGAGTGAACATAAGTCAAAACAATGTCCTGACAAGTACAGTACAGTAGTACAGCTTTGAGGGTGAAAACAGAGCAGGATTTAAAGTCTTCAGTAGACCAGGTCCAGGTGCAACCCTGTTAACATTGCTCACCTGTCACCTGTGAACAAAAGCTGAGCTTCATTTAACCAGGCTAGCCTGGAGGAAGCACCGCAAAAAGCTGCTTGTTGAGGAAGAGCTGGACCCTGACGTGTCAGAAACAAGTAAGATTCAGATAGCAAAACTTCACTTTGCGTGTTTAAGTTGAAACTGTTACGTATTCCAGTCAAAAACTCATAACTGAGTGTCATAAATGTGTGTTCAAACCACAGACTGTATGAACAGCGGACGGCGCTTCAGGTCTGAAATGTGAAGCCGATGCAGACGAGCCCTAAACCTGCATTCTCTCTAATGACCAGCAGGGGGACATGCCACTGGTTGCAAAAAGAAGTCTGACTGTATGCAAACTTATGAGAAAACAACCCTACTTCTCAATGGATTTGTTACCTCAGTAAACAGTTTTCTGATGAGTTTATGGTCCCAATCACTAGTTGAGACCATAATCACAAGTCTTCTTCAATACAGCTAGCTGTCAACTCATGTTCTTTCAGTTTCTGGCCTTTTTCCTCCTGTCTCTGCACATTTCTGAAGCAATAAGGGTGAATGTTTGTTCAAGCTGAAATATTTATACTTGACTACGGTTATGTATTTGCCTCAATTCGTGCCACTCCAGGCAAATCTGCGTCCACTCGTGTCTTCCAAGTGTGCCACCGCTAAAATTCCCTTCACATTTGTTCTTTAAGCGCTACTGTTGCTAAGGGTAGCAGTTTGTTATTTTTCTGACGGAAAATGTCAGTAGGTGTCAACATATTAACACCGGATGTAAAAAGACAGTCATCACGAAGGCAAAAAACAATCAGGAACTGTTCAAAAACTACATTTAATGGTGGTTCAGACACCGTCGCTAACAACAAGCTAAGAGAATACAAGGCTAATGTACTAGCTAATAATTAAATATACAGCTAGCTAAAGTACTATCATGTTTACTAGCAATATGTGCGTGTAAACCTTGTGATCCACCAGCCACTTTCACCTTATCCAACACTACACCACATTATGAGAAAGCACCAAAGAGAAGTTGCAGTCCTGTAATCAAGCTTTTATAGAAGGATTTGATTATTTCACACATTGTGTGAAGTGTAAATTAAGTTATAAGGTCATGTGGCTGCATGCACTACACTGAGTTCACTATACAGCTGACAATATGACTGACTGGAAGTGGAACTGGCTGTTTGAGATGCTTCAGTTGTGGAGGATTCCTGGTTGTTTCTTACGTAGAACAAGCACATTCAGTTTTCTAGGCTGTCTGCGTAATTTCCTTGAGGCTTGGTTTGAACTATTACATTAACATGACTCTGGCTCCGGAATGACATTTTGCTTTAATATAGGTGCGTGGGTTAAAGGCTTCTGGTTCAGTGATTACAATGGACATGCTGGTCAGGTGCAAAGGACAAGCTAGTAGAATCCATTTGAAATAGTTTCTTAACAATTGTTGGATGACTCCCATTTTAAACAACAATCACCACACAATAGGACCAGTGGTGTGATGCCTTTGCAAAAACAGCTGCACCATTCCTATAAATCCTTATCTCTCAGCTGATGTCGTGCAGAGGACGTGGTCAGCCCACCTGTCAGTGCCGAGATTGTCAACGTGTTGAAATGCATGTATTTGAATAGAAAATAACATAATGCAGGGCACTATGGAAGCTGAGATTGCTCACATTTTTTATGTTGGCATTGGATGTAATCATCTCATCACGTAATAACAAATTGAGCTGGTGGAGCCAGTGCGTGGAAAGACTAAAGTGGAACTGACAGTGTCAGAGAGGGAGGTTTCATCGAATCAGTGGGTGCTGAGTGCCAAAGAAACTGTTGACTTAATATCATTTATTTTTCCTGAAGGGGCAGTCGAGCAGTTGACTTCATTCCTAAATTCAAAGAACATCAACAAAATCCTCCCAAGTATAACTAACTGGCTAACATTTTTGTTATGTGCACACACGTGCAAATGGACCCCGTTCTGGTAGGTAGCAGCAAAGATGGACCAACCTCCATTAGATGTTCTTGTGAAATGTTAATAAAATGTGTTTGATGTAGTCTTAAACAAACGGGCAATAAGGCAAATCTCAGTGCCGGTTGTGAGCATCCTCAGATGTCAAAAAGGATTAGCAAATTATCACATTCTCTTGTATTTATCTTTTACACGGTGTCCCACTTTTTTTGGAATGGCGGTTGTAAGCAGCATGTGTATTACGAGCCATGCGAGGCTTGGATGCTCAGCTCAGTTAGCCCAACATGCTTTTAAGATGAATTTTCTGGGCTCTTGTGCGTGTAACACAATCGATAAAAAACATTATTCATTCATCGAATTCCCCAAAGGCAAACTGGATGCTCTCCCGACCTTCAATGGACCTCACAAACTAGAACCCCAATTAGTTCATCGCATGCTCTGAATGTCCTCGAACTGAGTGCACAGGCAGCATCAGCCGTGGCTAATGCCGTGCAGCTCCTCTCACAAGATTCTTAACCTGAGGCAATGTGTTTTCAAGTGTTTTTCCAAGTTCAAACAACACATGCAGACAGGAGTAGCAAACAACCATGACCTACAAAGGGAAGAGAGTTAGTCCGAGCAGCAACAGGTTTTCTCCTGAAACAGAGGGTGGATGTCCAGCGTTCTGCCCTTCCTCCACCACCTCCAACAGAATCAATCAAGACAGATTTTTCTATGTCTGTGAGACACTCTCAAGACTGAGCAGCACTAAACCATCTTGGCCCCACTTGGCCACCAGAGATCAAGCTAACATTTCGATTAGATTTGCTTTCCATCACTGGAGTGCATCTGTTAGAAAGAGATGCTAAATCTGTTCAAGGATCATGTGTGGCAGCGTGACTTTCAGACAGAATAATTTCCAGATTATTGCAGAACGTACTCAGAATAATCACGTTTGTTGTTTCTACTACACTTTGCATGCTTGTTCCTAATTCCAATGTGATGATATTCATGGGAATCTGTAATGAACTGAACTGAAATCATTTCTTTATTGTAAAGTAGACATTTGCATCCAGCAATACTCACTTTCAAGCTCATTTCTAGGCCTTGTTATTAGCATAACAAGGCCTAGAAATGAGCTTGCAAGTGTGTCTTCAGAATATGCGTGTGCTCACAGCTTGGCTGAGTGGAAGGGGGGGGGGATTAGATGAGATGGAATCCCTATTTTCAACAAATCATTGTGGTACATGTACTACAATTTGTGAGAAATGGAC
>JAPZEA010000010.1:9829887-9841314 GCA_029783685.1 Heniochus monoceros
CCCGATCTGCTCTCAAGTGAGAAGATACAAAATCAAAACAAGCAGTTCAGTCTCCACTCATGTTGTCTGCCTGTGTGAGCAAAGAACGATGCCCCCTGTGGCAGTCTGCAGTACTGCTGCTCAAACTTTTACATAAACACTGGCGTTAACTAAACATGAAAATGCTCAGTGTGTGCGTTTCTGACATAGCATCACATTTCCCCAACCAATCCTCAGCTGTCAGATCACACTGATGCTATTTGGCTAGCTAACTACTGTTTCCTTTTAACACATTTATTAACTTACTCTTAAGACAACCTAATTGAGCTGAATGGAAGAGAGGTAAGATGTCAACTACCACATGTATTGTTTTTTAAAAAAATAAATAAAGATAAAATAAATTAAAATGTATTCAAAATATATGTAATTAAGCATTAAGCCTTGCAGAATAGTTTGTTTATCTTAGAGGAAGTTTTTTTATCTTTTTATTTTTCTTTTTTATCTGTTTATTTCGAAGAGATTATATTAATTTAAGTAAACAGGTAAATCACTTTATCTAAAACAAGCTTAAACCCTGACAAAACCTTTATCCCAAGTAATACAACAGATTAAAGAGCTTATACAAGTATTAAAATAAAACTACAGTTGCAGTCTCTGTCAAAATGTTCTGATTTACCAACATGTTGTTGGTCCAGTAACTATATATTTATGTTAATTTATCTTTCTGTACAAAGTTCTTTTGATTTTTTTATTGATTTCTCAATTACCCACATGTTCTGTTCTGAACAGCTGTCTTACTACAACAACACTGATATACTCTCTCTCTAAGAAAAGGAACACTGCAATCTAAAAATCTTTTTTCGATTTTTCGATTTTCTTTAGAATTTTTTTTTTCAATAAACAATAATCTTACAATTCATGATTAAACACATTTCCTTCTGTGAGATATGTATATGTTTTCGTATTATATTTAGTTATGTCAATGGTTTACTCTGTCAAATGGCACTCTGTCACTCACGTGAGCACACCTTGTGAGAAAGTTAGCAGCAGGCTGTTGCAGTTATTTTTTACAGAGTAAAATGATTAAATCTCATTCGTTAAGTATGTTAGAAAATTGCAAAGTGTTTTTAATAATAGGGTGGATTTGAAAACTGTGCTGACATTATTGTATTTAGCGAGGCCTACTGTTTTATGCTCTCTCTCATTGTGGTCTTGGTAGCCTAAGTAGCACATCTAATGTGCTGCTAATGTGTTTTGACTCTGAAAGGTCCATATTGTAAAAACTGAGATTGAGATTTCCTTTTCTTTTTTGATTATAAAGCAGGTATCAGTGCAATATAAATACTGTGAAAGTATCAAAACCCTCAATTCACTGAGAAATGGATACAGCCTATATTCAGATGCTTTGAACAAGCCATCCCAGCCTGACAATGTCACATCCTTACAGTCACCGCCCTCAGCCACACCCCCCGCAGGCTGTGGCTGTAAAAACACCAGCAGAGTTAATGTGGCAACCTGGGGGGGCGATGCCTGCTCAGGCCTGTGAGAACTGGCCAATCAGAGCAGATTGGGCCTTTTGGGAGGGGGGCCTTAAAAAGGCAGGCACGAAAACAGACCGTTTCAGACAGAGGGTGAATACAGGTGGTGCAGCCCAGACGGTATTAGAAAAATAATGTGTTTTTTGAACATTACAGCATGTAAACATTTTCTAGTCCGCGCCCAAAATGAATTAAGATTATATATGTGAATTTATGACCACATCTAATGTGAATCCCTTTTGTTGCACATTTTTCTCTATTTCATCAGCAATAGCTTACTTCAGATGTCAAGAAAGATTTAGAAGAAAATTTGGAGGCATTATTATAATTATTACTATTTGTATCTATAAATGAGAAGCTGTAATGGCTTCAGCAATAAAACCTGGCAGACTTCAAAGTCACACCCAGTGAGATCCAAGTGGAGGGCCACAATGCAGTTCAGACAGGGTGCGGTTTGACATTAGGATGGACATGACTTCAGCCTTTGACAGCCACTACAATCAAAATGAAAAGGAGAACTGGGAGAAGACACACATGTGTTGTTTGGAACTGCACGTCTTAACAGGCTGATTGTAACAACGATCAAAGCTGCTTTACATTTTTATTTATAAGCCTGAGTAACAGGATCATTTTGTCCTGGATGTTTTAGGTCAATAGTTCACAACCATTTCAGTCACTATTTTGAATTTTCTGCAAAGCATATTTTCATCTTTTAATCAGACAAATGAAAGATCCTCAAGGAGGTACAACCGAATTAATGAATCCACAGTGTAGTGATTGTAATATCAAACCATATGTCAACAAAGATTATTTTTTGCTGCCTATTCCTCCAATACACTGGAAATTTTACATTTTCTACACTGAATATTCATTGAGCATACCTACAAGAGTGCACTTACTTAGACCCCACAGGGTTACGACAAAAAAAATGTAAAAAATCACATTGAATTTAAAAAACAAATTGTTAACATACACTACAGTCATGTCAAAGCCAGCTACTGAAATTTGGTCATGTTTAAAGAAATGTGGCATTCTATATGAATAATAAGGCACATAAAAGTGCAGACCTTGAGCTTAGAGGTGATTTTCATGCAAGGACGGTCAACACAGCAAAGCAATATCTCATGCTGCCAGAGCATTTTCCAGTGGCTATGATGCTGTTCTTGTACTATATGAACAGATTTATGGTGCCATGACACACTGCTAGAACCTTAATGGAATGAATCTCTTGCCTTTCATATTTCTCAACACTAATGTAAACTATGAAGAGCAAAAGTATATAAACTTTAAATAGCATTTCTTCATGAGGAACGAAGACTATGCAAAATCTAGTTTCCTGCTGTACTCGCAACTTGTTAAAAACGTTTGACAATGTGTTTTGTATCCGTTAATACAGGTGGGACAGGATCTCGTGTTTGTGTTAAAGTACATAAAATGAATGACATATAATACATATATATGTATGTGTGTGTGTGTGAGACAATATGGGTGATAATATAATAAAATACTGCAAATAATTTTCATTCACGAAACTTTTTCAAGATGCGCAGCACATCAATAAGTTTCTATGAAACTCCTGCAATAGAGCAATAACATTCATTTTTAAAACAACAGTATTTTCTGGAGGAAAATGTATAAATAATATTTCATATATTTGGTTGTTCATTCTGAACCACACATTAATAACCTTTCAAAAATAGTTAAAATGGCATTATGAACATTTAAGTTGAGAAACATTTTTTCTTCATACAGAAAAAATTCAGTTGCATTCTCACCTCTAGTTTATTATACAGTTTTTTTGTAAATGCAGGCAGCACTTTAAGTTTGACATTTTTTTGATGAGTCGTTGCCCATTGTAATTGCGGGCTGGATCGGCAAGTACTTTATAATGCAATCTAGAGAAACCATTCCTTCTATTTATGCATTTAACTTGCAATTAGATTTGAAGGATATTAAACTGTTAGGGTATCAAGAGTCATTTATCCCAATGATGCCTGAAGTTTAATTAATAAGACTGCTTCAATACCCTCTGTGCCCTCAGCAGAGAAATGCCAGTGAGAAACTGTAAAGTTTAAGGAACTGGTTGTCCGTTTAAAACATTTGTTGGGACGCACAAGAAACAAAAATGACCATATGAGAACGGTAAGAGTGAACCAAAACAATAAAGTTGTGGGACGAAAAGCTAAACAATGAGCTGAATCTCACTATAAAGCTTCTTAAAACTGAGAGGAGCTGCAGATTCAGGTGACAATTCTCGGTAGGTTCATCACTACGAGCGACCTGAGCATCATGGAAACAGCATATTCTGTTTGGATTTTCTGAAATAGGCCTTGTTCCAAATGTAGCATTTTCCAACTAAGACATTTGAGATATTATTTGGGTTTTAGGAGCATTCTCTGGATATAATATACTGCACACAACACATTCGGAATATGAATCTAAATTGGGGTTTTTACTGCACTTTGCAACACATGGCTTCTTGCCTGTTTACAGTCAGCTCTGCTCGTTGTAAAGCAAACAGTTTGCAGGCTGGGATGGAAACATACACAGACACACAAAAGAAAAAAACACATTTCTGGTTGGAAGGGAAACACACCTACTTTTAAACATTTTGAAAGACTTGGAAATCAACAGGTTTTTGGATATGCGCAAATATAGCACCACCGACCCTTTCAAGGCGGTGATTGAACGAATGAAAGTGGGAGGTTGTGTTCACTAATTGGCATATACACAGCGGCATGTAAATGGGAATATTAGTGGAATACTCATTTTCATTACCCATGAAAATGGCTCAGTAGGAATGTTGTCTTTTTTCAGAATAAGAGCGAAAAACTGGAATATTTGTACGTGTAAAAGTCGTCACAGTGTTTTCACATCATCATTTGATACATTGTTGGCACTTTAAACTGAAGCACATTTGTTTTTAGGTGTTTGATTATTAGGCAACTGTGTACCTGCTGTTTTTTTCCTTCCTTCTTTCTTCTTTTGAACATAACATTTTCATGATGTTCCCCTTTAAGGTGGTACCATAGCAAACGTTTATATTTTGAAACTTCAAAATTTGTGCTACAGCTTTAAAGGTTTCATCAACATGTTGGAAAAACTGAGAAGAATCTCTCACTGCAACTTATTGGATATCAAGAAGTACATCACTTTCATTTTATCAACATCAGTACATGTAATTTAATGTTTTAACATTTCTATAATTTGTTCAAATTTTAACAGAATAGTGGTATAACATAAGCAATTATATTGTCTGCTTTTATAAAGTATCAAAATCTGAACCCAAACACACTCACGTGACTGATTATAAATGTTTCTGTAAACATTTTGCCTCATATCAAAGGCAATATTTACCTCATCTTTGTAAAATTCATTTGTCATTCATTCATTTCTTTTGACTTTTCTTTTGAATCTTGAACTTTGTGGTAATTTCTTTGTCAAAATTAATGAGCAATTTATGATGCATAAGAATGTTTCTCACAAAAATAACTTTTAAAACAGATTAAATAGATGCTTTTAACTCTACCATGTGAGTTTTCTTGATTTCTTGATTAAACATTTTATTTTGTTTTAATTTCAGTGTTGTGATAAAAAAATATGCCTGACGGTGAAAGAAAATGTGAACTCAGCAAGATGGTCCAGTCTAATCCACGATGATGCGGACTTAAGTCTGGAAACACTTTTATTGACGGCGGTACTTCAGCAGCCATATGAGTTTCAAAACTTGATGTGAAGATGAAAATGATTTCAAATTTAACTATCAAACAATGAAATCTGAGCAAATGCTCAAAAAACAAGAAAACATCTACACAGGAAGCCTGCTTAATTAGTTAATGAACTGTTGCAGCTATAACTTCATTTTAGGACTGATGCACAACAGTATTCTGATTGTCTCTGTGTTGCTCCCTTATATTTTCTCTGTTCTGCTATGGTCTTCCTTACAAACCTGATAATGACTACATAAACATTAAACTATATAACAAAGATGAGCCTATGACTTCCCATGAGATTCGCCTATTGTTGGATTTTATCGCTTTATAACTCACCTGATCAATAAAACAAAACAATAAGATTAAAAGACTAATGGCAAACAACAGCCTCCTGGATAAACCTTATGTGGTGGATGGGAATACAAAAAAGTTTAAATGGTTCTAAAAACTATGTGGCTATAAATTAAAAATGTCTTTGTCCTACCAGGTCACCCTCTTCTTCCTCCTCTCCCTTGAGTTCCCTTGACTCATCGTCAGGATTGAAGTCTTCCATTTCAACCTAATAAGAGACACACGTTAGTTTAGCTCAGTCACTGGTAAAGGACTATAACAGCATGAGAGCTGACATGTGTTGAAGACCACACCTCCTCGATAGCAGCATCCTGAAGCAGGGACCGGACATCCAAGCGCACCATGTGACGTGGCGAAGGCTCCCAGTTGTTGGACATCTGTGTATAGAGAGGCGCATGTAGTAGTAGTAGTACGGAAGAAGTGAATATCACTTTTATTAGAAATGAATCTGAGAGAGTTGGCAGGTCTTACCCTCATTATATCCTTCAGTGTGCGCCCATGGACATTTCTCTTTGCACAAGTCTGAGTGTCTGCACTGATTTCAGCCAGGTACACCTTGAAATAACACAAACAAAAACCTCTTTAGCCCAGAGACGACTGGAAAAACATTTGTTCTGACTCATTCACGGACACAACTCACCTCAAAGCCTTTGGTTTTGGCTGCACTCCAGAACTGATCAAAATGCTTCACCCTGTCATTAATAGTGTCTAAAATGATGAAGGGAAAAAAGCCGTCATCCAGAGTTTTCTTAAATGTTTTCAGCATGCTGCTCCGGTAAGTATCCTCCATCTCTGGCTCAAACTCGTACTCAAGGGCCTGTGAGACAGATTTATTTATTATTTATTTATTATTGGTTTATCATGTTTACGATAATAAGTGTGATACATCTGCTCACTGATGCTGAATTTGATTTCCAACTGTAAACTGTACGAGCATGTTGTTAATGTTGCTTGTCAGACTCACCTTGGTTTTGACTCGTCTCCCTGTGTCTGGGTCTTTCTCAACTTTCTCAACCTCTGTCATGAAATAGTCGTCCAAAACAAGAACTCTCGGAGGTGCACCGCCACAATCGACTTCCTTATCCTTAAAACAAAATTGAAAAGCAAAGGTTTCATATTTAGTAAATTGGTGTTTAAGTTACATTATAATTACATTACACTATGATTCGCTGGCATGACTCCACTCACCCGTATGAGCTTTGCAACATGGCTTTTGCCGCTTCCTGGAAGCCCTCTCATAATGATGACAATCTGTACAAATACATCACTGATGTGAGTACTCAATATTACACAACTAACAATGTCGTATTGGTACATGAAGGAACACTGCAGCAGTAATTAGTACCCTTTCAGGCCGAGATAATCTGCCAGGGGGTTTGAGGAGATCGTCGATATTCTTGATTTCTGGCTTCCTCTCGACTCGTGGGGGCGGCTGAGCTGGAGGTGGAGGTGGGAGGGGGGGTGCAGTAGGAGGCCCTCGGTCCTCTGGATAACTTCTTCTGTCCGCTGTATGAGATTATTTGCAATTCAAGTATTTTTCTAACTGCCATTATTTTTTCCTATTATAGATTTACTTTACTGGCTGGTTTTCAATCATATCAACGATTATGCAACAAATTTCCGTTTAGTAACTGAGAAATAAACTTGGGATTTAAGTGTTTAGAGGTTCAGTAAAACTCTAAGAAACAGCTGAAGTACAGCTGAGCTCATAAATTTACATACCCCTGGCAAATTTTTGAAATATTAGCCATTTTTGGGGAAATATTTCTGATCATGCAGAAGTTTTTTCTTTTATTTGGGGATAGAGATCAGATAAAGCCATTTATTATCACACAATTGCAGGCAACGCAAAACAGGCTGCAATGTAATCCCCCCAGGCATTTGCACATCGTCAATGTACGTCCACTAAAGGTATTTGTTTTTGCCACTGACAGGCTCAAATTGTCATTCGAAGTGTCTGACAATATTATGGAAAGGATTCAAACAGAGATACCTTTTTGTTAAAGAGTAAGATCTATTTTTGTTTAACCAGAAACAGCCGTTATATCGTTCTTGTCAAAGCCACCAGACTCCATTCACTTCTTGGTGTAGCTGTTTCAAGATGCACAATAAGGAGGTACCTGGACAAAAACGGGCTGCACGGTCGAGTTGCCTGAAAACAGCATACCAAACGGCACCTAGACAAGCTTCTGGAACAAAACTTCTGGAACAGCCATCACAACCATAAACACTGTGCTTGGAGAGGAGTCAACAAGGCCTTAGATGAAAAGTACACCACCACTACTGCGAAGCATGGCGGTGGATCATTGATGTTTTGGAGTGCGTGAGCATGTTATCTTAAAATATTGGAGGACAAATTGCATATATCAGCCCAAAAGCTGGGCATGGGACGTACTTGAACTTGCCAACATGACAATGATCCAAAGCACAAGGCTAAGTCAACCCCTCAGTCCCAACAGCAGAATATAGTGAAGTTCATGTTGTGGCCATGACAGTCTCCTGACCTCAAATGAATTTACAGGATCTGGAGGCCTTTTGCTAAGAAGAATGGGCAACTTTACCACCTGAGAAAATAAAGGGTCTCAACCACAACTATCACAAAAGACTGCAAGCCATCACTGATGCTAAAGGGGGCAAAACACAGTATTAAGAACTAAGAGTATGCACCATCACAGTATTTTCTTTATTGTTATGTTTCGTATAATGATTGTACTATTCTGTGATGACTTATAGTTTTATTTGAATCCCATTAAAAATAAAAGAAATGGTATATATCTGACAAATTCTCCCAGGGGTATGTAAACTTATGAGCATAACTGTATGCGAACACATGTCTGTAAACAGACGTGGGATTGAACATACCGTAAGGTGAGGTGCTATGGCTATAACGATCAAGCGCACTGCGCTCAAGTCCAGTGCGCTCGTATGGAGGTCTATCATAACCAGGCCTTCCGTAATGTTCATCTCGATCATGACTGCCACTTCGCTCCTTCTCTCGAAGATCTCGTTCTCTCTCTCTGTATCCTGAGCGTAGAGGCGGTCTGCACAGAGGACAAGCATTATAAAGTTTCATTTCATCAACAGATTTTCTTGTTGCAAACTAGCACACACTGATGACTTATCACAATGTATGACACAATGTGATATAGTACCTTTCTTCAACCATGGACTGTGTGCTTGAACCAAAAACAGACAAACAGAAAAGAATATTACGTATGTTCGGAAGCGGCACACTTCCCCAAAGTTTGAAGAAAAATAAAGGGGTGGCAGAGCCACTGATGAAAAGTCTTACCTGTCATCTCTCTCTCTTAGAGGATAACGCTCCCTCTCAAATCTCTCTCTTTCATAGTCAGGTGGAAGCTTCTCTCTGTATAATTCCCTCTCTCGACTGTAATCCCGGCGGTCCATGTAAGGGTCTGATCGTCTTTCATAATACGGGTCTCTGCTGTAAGGATCTCTGGGACCAAGAGGTTCTAGGAGAATTAAATTGTTCATCAATGAACAATGGTTACAAAATTGCAAAATCAAGCTCTAAGCTTTGCTGAACTGAAACTCACCTTTTTCATAGCCCCTGTCTGATGGCACTGGGTCAGGCCTCAACACAATTCTCTCACCATAAGAGATCCGCTCAACAGTGGCTCCAGGCTCTGAAACATAGTGTTGATGTCACCAATAAAGTCCCAAAACTTCACTTGTTAAAATGACCAAATGTGTTCATCTTTGCTGCACATACCATGCCCATGCCCATAATCCACAGTCTTTGGAATCACCGTAGGTGTGTGTACAGCAGATAGAGGTGACTGGTAAACTGTGGCAGCAGGCTTCGTATCCAAAGACAGAGACTCAGTTACAGCTGTCTGTGCAGCTGCAGTCATGCCCTATGAGGATGACAGATTTGATATGATACAAATATAACAGTTAGATACAAAATGGAACAGTAACAAAAGAATTTAAACTGAATTTATGCAAATGTACGGGAAATACAAAGGGTCGCTTGTGTCCTGTAGTTACCAACATTGTTGGAACCAACTTGCATAACCAATGATCTTTCCATTCTTACTGATGGAGCTAAAAAGCTAAGCATCAGAAAATATAAATGACCTTCAGAACATTCCTGACTTCCGGTGGGATCTCCAAACCAAGGAGACCAGCAGGAAGCTCAGGCAGGATGTCAGCTGGCGCAGGCTGAGGTTCAGCACCAGTTGTCTTCCCCTCCTGCAATTCTCTGTACATCCAACAGCATCAAATTCAGAATAAGCACATATTTACAAAAATCAACGAAGTTGATGGGGTAAAACATTAGATATAATGTCTTTGTAATGTTTTCAGTTGAGTATATGTCAAAAAGGATTAGCAAGTTATCAAATTCTGTTTTACTTATATTTTACCCATCGTCCCAACTTTTTTGGAATCAAGATTGTAATTTGTTTGAACCATATATCATCATATATTAATCAATGTTGAAAGGCTAAAAATTACCTCATAAGTTTAAGCTCTTGAGCAGCTTTCAAGATGATCTCATGCTGACGCTGGGAGAGAGCAAGAACATTTGCTCCACTTGTTCCTTGTGGTGCTGGATCAACTGAGCCCTCTGGCAAGTTTGTGACTGGGGCAGCAGGAGGTAAAGGTGGAGGTCTGTCCAAATGAGCTTCTTTTCTGTGCTCTTCATAGCGAGGTCTGTGATCCTCATAATTACCAGGATACCCTCTCTCTGGTGGTGGAGGAAGTCTTGAAGGCCTATCCCATTCTGAAGGTGGTGGTGGTGGGTATGGTGGCTCATCCTGCCGGTACGGGGTCTCATCCCTGTGATCACGGATTCTAAGTTCCCCTCTTCCCCTGTCATACTCATCATAAGGATGCGGTTGACCTCTTTCTCTTTCCTCTAGCCAATGTCTATCTCTGTAGGGCTCTGGTGGTGGCATGCTGGGGGGATAGTCCCTCTCAGGAGGAGGATGCCCTCTGTCCGATTCAGTTTCATAGTACTTGGTCTCATGCCGATAGTCATCAGGAGGATAGTCCTGTTGTGGCTGCCAGTGATATCCATCTTTCCCATGACCATAATCCTCGACACAAGCCTCATTATATCCTTCTTTATATTGCACATGTGTTGGACCTGGCCGCCACATGCCTCTAGCCATTCCTTGACCCATAGGTCTCCTCATTCTTCCTGAATCTATTAGCTCATGTGGAGGCGGAGGAGGGCCTCTGCCATGTGGTGGTTGCCATCCCAATTCTCTCTCTATTCCATCACCGTACAATGGCTCTTCCATAGGATCCATCATTTCGTGAGGTGGTGGTGGCATGCGAAGCCTGCCTTGTCCTACATCAGGACGCATTGGATGGCTATGAGGATCATGTCCATGGTACAAGGGGTGTCTTGCTGGATCCATTTCATTATCAGTGTCCATTCCATGGCCTAATGGCTCGTGATCCCCTGGCCCATGCCCTGATTGAGGGGGGCGTCCTCGTCCTTGATGCATGAAACCAGGATGACCACGTGGGGGACGACCACGGCCAGGTGGAAATGGGGGTCTCATGCCTCTCATTGGAGGTCTCCTTTCTCCCCAATAAGGGTCCCCTTCCTCTGAGTACTCCACTGACTCAGGTTCTTCCCAGTGCCTGTCCATTGGTTCTCCTCTTCCCATAGGTGGTCCTCCTCTTCCCATAGGTGGTCCTCCTCTTCCCATGGGGGGTGGTCCTCCTCTACCCATAGGTGGACCGCCTCTACTCATAGGTGGTCCCCCTCTACCCATAGGTGGACCTCCTCTACCCATAGGTGGACCTCCTCTACCCATAGGTGGACCTCCTCTACCTAAAGGCAGTCCCCCTCTACCCATAGATATACC
>JAPZEA010000010.1:10140170-10151410 GCA_029783685.1 Heniochus monoceros
ATATATGTTTGTGTGAGTGTGTGTGGCTGTGTGTGTGTAGACAGTGAGTGAGTGCTTGTTTGTTTGTTTACTCAAGTTAATTACTTGCAGTCAGTCTTCAGTGTTTCAACCGTGTGTGTTACCATTTGTGTTTTGCTGAAGTTAATGTGATTCGAAATTTAAACTTCTACCAATGAATACAGCAGCAGTCGGCCTGAAATGAATAATAGTAAATTATTAATATTAATTATTTGCTGCTTCAAACATTTTTACCAGTGTGACATGAATGTTTTCATTGTGAAGTGGGACTTTGTTAAATGTGATATAAGCCTGATGTGAAATGTGTTTCCTGTGTGATAAATTCACGTCATTGTTGATGAGTTCTTTCAGCCTTTTGGACTGCTGGTGTTGGAGTTTAAGGACGTCACTTTGGGCATTTTGTTTTTATTTTAATAGACTAAATAATGAACTAAATGACTATAAAAAGATAATAACATCAGAAAGATAATCAGAATCATCAGCAGCCCTACAGACCAGGTTTTAGGGATTTTTAGTAATAATCATAAACTCAAAACACATCTTTGACAAAGGAAACTGCTTGACGGAAAGAATGTATAAATTTAATTAAATAAATATAAAAGGTCCACTGAAGAAACTTGATATTTACAGCTGCATTCAAAGGTTCAGGTCATGTTTTTCTTCACATAAACAAAACACTCAGTATTATAACCTGATTACGGCTAACGTGTTAGCAAACATCCTGCAGACACAGACCATCATCCCACTGGACAGTTGGCTCTGGTTTGGTCTCCTCCAACATCCTCAGAAAAATTCTTATCTGACCACTTTCACGTGTTTCATGTGGTCCGTTACGTGTTTTTAAAATATTGATTATTGGAGCTTAAACAGAGTTTCTGGCTGTTTCCCACCTGCTCAAACTGCTGGTGTATTTGCTGCTTCGATTTTCTTCCATCTTTCAGCCTTCAAACTCTTCAGGCTTTAAACACCAACATCGCTCTGTGTAATAAACAGGGGAAATGAATTTAACATGTATTGAATGGAGCCTCTCTGGCATCCATCTTGTCAATTTTCAGGGGGGCCGTCAGGCTGAGTTTAAGAGCTCTAAACTGGTAGACGATAAGTTAATCCTTTTATCCATATCCTTGCCGCAGGGTGACCAAAATAAATGCTGAAATGGGAGTTGGGAGGAATGTGGTGAAAGAAGAAAGTCTGAAAGCTGTGAGAGGAAGGAAGAGGGAAAAGCAGCCCAGGAGAGAAACGAGTGGGAATAAATAAAGATGTGAACATGCTTTTATTTGGCTGGGAGGTGGAAAAGTGAATGAATGTGACTTCTGCCTAATAGATTTAACACAGTCGGCTCCTCCCCGACGTCCTCACGGCTTCGGTCTGTCCAGAAACAGCAGCAGCAGTGAGCCGATTATACATGTGACACCTTCTCAGCTGCTTCCTGTGACGCTTCAACTCCTATCAGCACCTCAACCTCCATAACTTCCCCTTCTTCTGACTCTTTAACTCTTTTTAACTTCTACAGACACTTTCAGCTCCTTCTGGTTTTACAGCTCACACTGACACTTCAGTTTCTTTCAGGAATTACACTTCAAGTGCCACTTCAACTGATTTCAACAGTTATGCTCCTTCCATTGTCTACATTTCATCTGACACTTCAACTCATTGCACTGCTAACACATCAAATGACACCCCAGTTTCTTTCAGCACCTAAATTAAATCTGCAACTTCAACTCCTTTCAGTGATTCAGCTTCCACTGACACTTTCTTTCCTTTTACAGCTTCAGCTCTCAGTCCTTACACTTCAGCTGTCACAACTCATTTTACCGCTTACACTTTTCCAGTTTCAGAGCTTCAACTGATGCCTCGGCTGCTTTCACTCACTCGTCACTGTTGTAACCTCACACATCTCAAATGACACTTCAATTCCTTTCATTTGTTCTGACTTGCAGTTTAAACTGACAACATAAACTCCCATGAGTCCTTGCACTTCATGTCCCACTTTAACCCGCTTCACTAGTTCAGCTTCTACTGACGCCTTCAGCTGTTTTCAGTTGTTACACTTCAACTCCTTTCACTTGACTTCTGTCACTCAGTCACCGTCCACTGGATTTAAAGTAAATGCACGTAAAAACAGACGGTCCTGACATAAACCTGTATGTATGTGTGGGTGAGCAGGTGTGACGGTCGTTCATTCGTCCGGTCGACTCTCACCTGAGCAGCAGCAGAATAAATCACAGCAGCATCTCCAGACGCTCGGGAGCTAAAAACAGGCCGGCAGAGAGCGAGAGAGGCCGGCTCGCTCGTCCCCGCGGAGCGTCGACAAGCATCAGAAATATCTGCTGCCCTGTGGAGGCCGCGGGCTGCAGCGCCGCCGGCCAACCCGCAAAACCGCTGCACCGAAACATGAGACAGACGATGTGTCCTCAGCTTCATCCTCCACCGCGACCAGCCTTTTCTTTCTATGCCATTTTCTCTATATTTGATAAGACTGAGAGCACAAAGAGGCAGGAAATACGCCGTCGTCACTTCATGTAGGAACTGGTTAACTCGATCCTCGTTGCTCTGATTCTGACAAACTGCCTGCAGATATCAGGAAGCAGCTCGCTGAATATTTTCAAAAGAAAGCTAAAAACTGATCTCTTCCCTTCAGCCTTTAACTCGCTCTGACTTCCTGATGAAGGTCTGAAACTTTGTGCTTTGCCTTGCACTGACGCACTGCTGCACTTCTTTTAAAATGTTGTCTTTTACTTGATTTTATACATCCTATGTCCTCTATTTTTACCTATATTTCATTATTTTATGCTGTGATTTGACGTTTTATCCTTATTTTTATTTTCATCCTTATTCGACTCTATTGTAACCCAGATTTTATTGTGGTTTTATGCATTGTCTTTATTTTTATTTTCATCCTTATTATCATTATCAATTGGGCTTTATTCTACATCTGATGATGAATGTAAAATATTCATTTAATTTTTTTTAGCTGTTTTTATGTCCATTCTGTCTTTTCTATGTGAAGCACTCACTTGCATGTGATGTCTTTGAGCTGCAATCCCTGTATGAAAGGTGATAAACAAATAAAGTTGTTTATTATTCTTATTCTTATTCTTATTCTTATTATTATTATTTCAAACCATTATTATATGGTGATGGTCAGTTGCTATAATATTTTCACTGTAGTGTCTGTCTCTATATATTTCTGTTTATTTATTTAATACATGATATAATGGAGCTGTCAGCACAGACCACTTCACCCCTCTCTCATCTCTCACCTTCAAAAAAATCCATCAAAATAGATGTAAATGAAATAAAAACATTTTCTCTGCTTTGACATTGTGCCCCTGGCAATAACTGGAATCTGCCCTCACGATCCCCTATCAGTAATAAAAATCCAATAATATACATAAATATGTCTGTAAAAGCCAGTCTATATTATTCTTATTGTCACTGAATCCCATGAAAATAAGAGAAGCGACAATGAATTCTTTATACCGACGTCGTCTGTGAATCCAGCCTCTGATATTTCTTATTCCTTTGTGCTGTGGAGCTTCATTGATGTGACTGATTAAAAACACATCAATGAGCACTGAAGTGTACTTTCAATCACACACACACTCTTAATATTGCAGCAGTTTCTACTCGCCGGAGCCCCAAATCAGCGGCTGAAAACAGTCGCCAGCAAATGCTCTATTTGCTCCTGTTTGAGTGACATTTGTTAAAAACCACAGTGCTCAGCTGTTTTAGGAAATTACTGAGTATTTTTTGAAAAATTTAATGAGCCCACAAAGTATTGAGATACAGGGATCATTGTTTCTGGTCAGTTTCAAGGAATCTGTTCGCAAAACACAGACTATTGCATGGTCTGTATAATGAGCCATTTTCTTGATACTTTAAGTACATTTTGATGATACTTTTGTACTTTTTTATGATTTTAAGTTGTATAATGGAGTATTCCTGCACTGTGGTATTTTTATCTCTACTTAAGAAAGGGTTCTGAATATTTTTTCCACTGCTTGTCAGCACAGTTACTCAAATATTGCACTTTAATACAACTTTAAAGCACTTTTACTTAAGTATTTTCACTTGATGCTACTTTATACTTCTACTCAGAGGAAAATATTGTACTTTTTACTCCATTACAATTATTTGACAGCTCAAGATACTATTCACTTTGCAGGATCTACATTTTATATACATTTTAAACATGATCATCTTATGAAATATAATGCTTTCTTATGGATTAAACCTTATAAAGTAACCCTACTGTGTCTGGAGTAATTCAATGAGCTCCAGTGCTACCAAACGCAGCACAAAAATGCTGCTTAAGTATGATGATAATTAATGTACTGTCACTCTACTTTTTTCAGGACTTTTGCTTGTAATACTCTTATATTATCAGTGTAGGATTCCAGTACTTCCACCACCTCTGCAGCTGATCATTACCATATGCATGTTCAGTTAAAGCGAAATAACGCATTGTTTCTCTCAGCACCTGGGCATAAAATCAACAAAACATTAACTGTCATCATCATCATGTTATACTCTATACCCACAATGACAGAATGACAGTGAATCAAGTTATTAGCTCCTTTGCTGCCATAACATATCTGATACTTTTCCCTCAACACCTCAGACTCCCTGGAGAAGAGACCCTCTGCACGAGCACCCCACAAAGCCACCTGTGTGCCCCGAGTTTGTCTTCCTGAATACCTTACATGGCTCCACGCAGGGAGGTGGCACCCAGCGAGGGCACAGATGGAGGAGGAGGGGGAGGCGATGGTGATGATTTAAGAGTTTCAGGGCAGGACGGGTCTCAAAAAGTCAGTGTTAATGATCACATAGAGCCCAGTGAACAGTGAAACCATTGTTGCTGCTAAAGCTTGCCGTTGCAGAGCCCGTGCCTGCTACCGTCTGAATGCATCCAAATCCCAGCTTGACAGGCACCTGTTGTGTGGATTCTTGCCCTTGACGCTGCTGTGCTCGGCTGGATGGTTGGTGTGGTTTGGTCTCGTTCTGACCCAGACTTGAACTCCCTTACAGCTGTCACTGTTCCACACAGCTATTCCAAACCCTCCGGCACAGAGAGCAGCACTGGATACTGCAAAGAGGGAAAGAGAGGACAGACTGAATAAAAGATAACACTCACAAGTCTAAATATTAATGCACAGTATATATAAGAAGGCCAAAGATGTGGCTGTTCATGAAGATGACCCCTTAAAAACATGTTTCTGACTAAATACTGTTGAGAATAAAAGCTACAAGTCATTTTTTTGGGCCAGTTTTCACCAATGGTGCAAAGTAACTAGATTTACTTGAGTATTTGTGTGTTTTGCTGCATTTCAGAGATAAATATTGTATGTTTTACTCCACTACAGTGAGCTGACAGCTGTAGTTGTAGTACTAGTTCCTCTGCAGATTATAATTTTACTCACAAAACATATCATCAGTTAATAAGATATGTTGTATTGCCGCAGGTTAAACCACACAGCAGTTAAATTAGCCTCACCTCAGCCAGCTACAGCACAACATTTAATTGCAGTTTACACCATAAATACACATGCATCAATAACAGAAACAATTTTGCTGCATAATGAATTCTTTTACTATTGATACTTTTAGTACATTTTGCTGCTTTTCCACTATTAAGAGAGATTTCAAATGTACATCACAGCTGGTTCTGTTGCAATGATGCTAAAAATGTCACAAAAACAAATTTCTAAACAGCGTCTGATGATGATAAATTTAAGTATTTTATTAATCACTGTGACACTACAGACAACAGCTATGTCAAAGTTATTGTTTTGTGACACTGTAAAAGTTCTGTTTGCATCACTAATGTTTGTTAATGTGAATATTATGTAAATAGTACTTGAGTACTTTGTCATTGGTAAAATATATGATGAAACTCTGAATTATCTGTTTTATAACTACAATACATTTGTGCTGTTTGGTGGAAGGAAGGATGATTTCAAAGACTGTTATATCTTATAGATTGCCAGCCTGTAATCATACCAGCAAACTCAAGCCAAAGCCCAAACATCACTGTGTTCACAGCCACTTTTGGTGTGAATCTGGGTGGCCTAGAACATGCTGGGCTATAAAGGACTGTCCTTCATATAACTTCTTCATAGAATATTTTATTTTTACTTTCTTCCCTCTCTTTCTTTAACATTTATTTGTTTTAATGTCTGCTTTATAGCTTGTATCTTCGTTTCACTGTATATTTTGCTGTAAATTTTGTTATCTAAATAAAGTTTTATGAAAATATTTGTATTTGTGACACTAATGAAACATTTATGCTTATATTCCCTGCATGCCTTCAAATATACATGAATGTAACTGGGAGATATACCGTTAAAATAACGGTCTTTAAAGCTGGTTTCCAAGTCCTGACTCTTTTTTAAAGCAACAGCGACACATGCTGTTTTGGTCGTGTAATTACATCATTATAACGTTATAATTATATAGTTTAAGGTGTTTCTAATGAAGACGATTGATCGTAGGGACTGTGTACGATAATGTACAGAATAAAGATTAATATTCGAAGGAAGTGTGCACTAAAGGTCATATTCTTTCAAGGCAGGAAAGCAAAGGAACTCTTTGTCATATTAAAGTTGTTATTTGTAACTAAATAAGTTGTTTAAACGACCTATTTTGAGCGTTTTAAAGAGCAAAGTTTTGACCATAACGTTTTTCCCACGTGTGAAAGAGTCCAAAACTCAGCAGCCTCAACACACAAACACAAGAAGCAGATACAAAGTGTCTTCTTTATTGTGAAACTTTGTGGGGAAAACAAGAGTCAATGCGCCATGTTCCCTGAGACTGAGGAAATGAGGAAGTTGGCCCACCTTGCTGCAGGATTGCATAGGTGAGGGAGTGGCTACCTGCCGCCTCCTGCTCGACTGAGAGGGACAAACTGTCAGGCCTGGACTCTCCGAGAGGAATAACACTTTCTGTCAAGCGTTTCATCTCAGAGGAATTCAATCAGAATCAGGTAAGACACAAGATTAAGGCATGTCCAGCTTTATTTCAAGCACATGTTCTCCAATTTCTGCTGAGGTGGGCTGAATAAGTCATTACAACTAATACAAGTGCTGCAACAGGCCCATGTTTATAGAGGTTATAAACAGGTGAAGCTCAAACCTGCAATTTTGGTGTCAAACTGGTGCTAAACAACGTAGGATTCCTTATTAACAGATTTTCTTTTTTTGATGGGACTGTGCAGAATGTGAAACTTGGCTTTGGAGCTTGAGTAACTGTATTTTCCAGGTAATGGAGTGGTTACGATGTGAAGCACAAACTGCCATTTTCTCCCAGAGAGAGAAGTTTGTTCATTATCAAAGCAAGTCTGTGCAGGCGGAGGAGCAGCCAGCCACATTCCAGCGCCTGGGGTCATGACGTTGCAATATGCAGACCCTCTGCACAACACTGCTCCGAGAGCAGGCCTGTCTGAATACCTGCCTGTGTTGACAAGCACCTACCTGGATAGGAGGCTTCACTGTAACGCCTGCGCTGTTACATTTCATAGCTGTTATGACTCCGTGAGAAAAGAGCAGCTCTTTTCACGCCGTTTAGTTCAGTGATGTGTCAACAATGCCCAGATTTCCAGTTGATATGTGAGTTATACAAATTTACCTTTGAGGAGAAAGTACAGTCTGATAGAAAGCATGGGAGGATTTCTGAGAGTTTGTTGCTGACAGTTTTCCTATAATGTTTTCCTATAACACACAAACAGCATCTGATGACACTTGGAGTGGGTAATACACTCAGCAGTGCATGTTATGACAGATTCTGGCAAAGACAGTGTGTCCTCCATTGCACCACTGTGCAGTTCACTTAGACAGAGTGCTCAGAGACAGCCAAAGGTTGTGTGTGCTGTGTAGGAACTACAGCCTGATCGATTCTGGATTTTTGAGGCTGGTACTGATATTTGGAAGTTTAAAATTTCAATAATGATATATCTGCTTGCAGTCTTTTTTGCATGAACCCATAACATAAACAAACAACTGTCAGATTCAGATCCCACAGATTTTTTTTTCTTTTTAAAGACATACTGAGTGCGACATTTCGCAGTTGAAAAGTGTACCTAGCTATCAGTGCCCTCTGGCTGACAGACTGTGTAACGGTGGCACTATTTGTAATGACCCTATCACACATCCCTGAATGACCTCATCCGCGGACATTTCCTGCATGGGATCATGTGTGAGTGGGAACAGTAGTATTCAGAGGAATCTGTACTACCAGTTTCCAACCTCAAGACCCAGTAACATGTCAGGGAAAATGCTGGTAGGGCTGCTGTGTGAATGAAAGCAGTAAGATTGCAGGGACAATCAGGGAAAGTGTTACGTCTGTCTTTCATGTGGAGCGAGCGAGCCAATCACAAGACTCACTGATGCCGTGTTTGAATCCACAACTTTTTTAGTTGGTAGGTCACAAAAAAGCTTTACTGCGAATTTGTTGAACATTAAAAACATTGCAAGAGCACCTGACAAAAACAGCTTCTTCCTCTTCTGTTGAGTTTTATGGCAGTTTACATCAATAAATCCCTAAATCTGTTCCAGCATTGCTTCGGCATATGTGAAAAGGCTCAAGATGGAAATGTTCCTGAATGTAGCAGCACAGTAAAAATCACTAGCGGTGCCTGAAAGGTTATCCAAGCCATTTACCAGGAACCATATGTGTGCTGTAATGTCTCTTTACCTATCGCCCAACATATATAAGGCTGCGACTAACCGTTATTTTCTCAATCGCTTGATCTTTGAAATGTCAGAAAATAGTGGAAAAATGTACATTATACTATTCCAGAAACCCAAAGTGACATCTTTCAGATATAGTTATTATTGTTTTGGATGACCAATGGTGCAAAACCTGAAGATACTCGATTTACACTGATGTAAAATAGAGAAAAGCAGCAAATCCTCACTAATGAACTGCAGGATGTTTGAAACTTTTGCTTCAAAAATGACTTCAACAACTAATTAATTATGAAAATAGCATATGCACAGATACAGATATACCTGCAGGAAGCTAATACAGGCCATTATATTTATAGATTTATTGGCCTGGCTCCAGGAGGAAATTTCAGAATGGACTGAATATACAGTAATTAGCAGCATAGTTTTGGTATCAAGTACATGAAAACTGAAAAAAAAGTGAATTTGCCCGAATGATGAGTGAACAGAAAACACTGGTTAACATTTTTGTGTGCGGTCAGAATGATTTCTCGGAGACAAACCGCAATGCAAATCGACTCCAGCCTTTCTGTTGAGCCTCGTCGGCCTCTCAGGTGCAGCCTTGTTGAAGGCTGCTGCTTTTCCACCAGCTGCTGTGGAATTTCATTCTAATTTGTCACAATCTGTCACCCTGAATCAGCCCCTGTCATTCACCTCCTGACATCTCTGCGGCACATACTGTACATTTCTAACAGAGCGCATCGGCTCAGAGATGGCAGCACGGCAGCTGTGATGCGCAGGAATAACTCCTAATCTAGACAAATGTTTGGGTACTGAATAGTCCTATTTATTGTCCCGCTGCAGCATTTGTTGTGGCTGAGTGTTGAAAGACTTCGTTCACTCCACCTCGGTGTCAGTTTGTGATAAAAATCTCCCTCGGGAACAGTTACAGTTACCATAACAACTCAAGTGCCAGCATGACAGTGTGTGTGAGAGGCAGCAACACTGTGAGCCTGCAGAGTGTCGCTTTTGTTCACTTAAAAAAACTGCAGAAGTGTTAAAAACAGCTAGAAGAAAGGACTTCATGGCTGTCAGTGATTTGAATCAGGGGTTTTTTTTTGCATTGCATTGTTTAGTGATTCACATTTGTTTACTATGTGTGAGTTCTCCATCTGCTTTGACTGCCCTGCTTACAAAGTAATAGGTAGACTGCAGTCCTATGAAATTATAAGAAAAGCTCAGGGTACCTTAATGAGTTCAGTGTAGTGGATTTTAACAAAATGAAGTGAGACAACCTTATTATATCCAACATCAGTTGAACATTTTCAATACTCGCAGCAATATGATATTTGAGTTTTCATGTTGATACCAAAACAATACCTTATTTTAAGAAATATAAACACATCTCTTTTTTATATTAAGCAAATAAACCAAAACTCCTCCAATGTGAAACACAAAAATATACATAATAAATAAAGTTTAAATTTAAATTGTTAATTATATCTATACATAACTGAATGAAGAACAAGCAAACAAGGCTGCAGCTATGATTGTTTTCATAAATCATTTAATCAATTGTCAGTAATTGTTTGGTTTATAATATGTTAGAATATAGCAAAAAAAATGTCCATCACATCTTCCTGAAGTCCGAGGTAGTTTCGTCAAATTGTTTGACAAAGAAAAACTATTTTTCAAACAAAAATATTTGGCATCTTTGCTTGAAAAATGACGTTATAAATAAATTTGATGTCATTTGACTAGACAGCGAATCGTTTAAGCCCTAATTTAATGACAGTTTTAGGTATTGACAGGCTCATTCATCTTTTCCCAGCACGTATTTTGACATGTCAAAGCAGGAATGGCATGGGTGTAATTAATAACATTAGTGATGGTTGTGTTGCGTTTAGGTGAGCCTGTTCCAAGGTTTGGTGCTGTGCATGCTGGCCCGCTGGAGAGGCTTCCTGGTAAAATTAATGTAATCGCCTGTCCTTTTCCTGCTCTGACAAGTCCAAATGTGTGCAGCGAAAAAGGTCCATTGAGATTTATCATGCAGCCCAGTGTGAATATATCTATGCCCCATTGTTTTGGTTTGTAGTGTTTAAGTGTTAAAGACTAAAATCGAGTCTCACACACGTGTTAGCTGTGGAGAGTGGATGTCACGTGGACGCAGCAGAAAACATGCCCAGAGCTTCAAACACTTGTAGTTATGGTGCCATTCATCAGTCAAAATAGACTTTTTCTTTCCTTTCTCCCTGTTTTTTTGTCTGTTTTTGTTTTATTTGGGTGAAAAGGTTCAGCTAAATATCCTTTACAATTTATCTATGTATGAGCTTTTAATTGGCCGCACCTCATTCATCTTCCTCTTTCTGTTTCCTCATTTCTCTTAGAGATCTGATATATGCAAAAGATTTTGGCGCAGCAGATTTCACAACGTTGCCTGAGCAATCTGTAACGTATATGTGCCACTAAGGTTTACTCATCGTTTCTTCACACGAGCCAAGGAAGCATATTTGTGTATCCACAGCCCCGCATGCTGTAATCCGTGCATGTTTTTTTTGT
>JAPZEA010000010.1:10354117-10364369 GCA_029783685.1 Heniochus monoceros
TCCCCAAAATATAGGAAAACTGCAGCAGAACAGTAGTTTTCATTCAGGACATGCGGATGAAAAACTTTCCCTCGCAGTGGCAGCTTATCTCAGCTGTTAGGCAGCGAATTGTGTTGTCTAATTACTCGCCTATCCGTCTTGTCAGCGTGGAGCAATAAGCCCTGGCTGGAGCCCACTGAGCTTTAATTTAAAAACACTCAGTTCTGTGTTTGCCTATTCGTACATGTCTCAGTGTGCCTGTGTGTGTTTGAGCGTGTCTGCACGAACGTGCGGAGACAGCATGGTGAGGTCTTTTGAGTGTGCCGTGTGTGTGCTTTTGATGTCTTCATATGTGGGGATTAGTTCTATAAATAAACGGCAGCACAGCGATGCGTTCGCGGCAGAGGTCGGCGCTTTAGATGCCGTGCTTTGGCTGAGAAAGTCAGTCCCCGCGGAGTGCGCCGAGGAGGGAAATTCAAGCGGATGCACGACACAGGCTGGGAATTGGATCCGGAAAAGCTACGTTTGCTGAAAATAAAACAAAAAAGATGTGGATGGAGGACGTTGCTGGGAAGTTCTTTTTTAATAGGGATGACTGTACTTAACTGCATCCACTGCTTTGTTTCTTTATTTTCAAGTCTGCATACAGAGGTTTCTACGAGTGATCTGAGCTATCGGAGAACAGTTTTCATTCAGTAAATGTTGGGAAAAGTGAGTTAGCAGCGGACTAAATGCTTGTAACTGATGGTCAGGTTATAGAGAAGATACCCTTAAAGGGAAAGAACTCATGAGGAAGTGCACTTCTTCCAAATGAATATTTTTAAACAGCTGAAATTGAAATAGTTACCTCATTTACCGTCACTGTTTGGTCTTAGTGTATTTCTCAGGGTGGAGAACAGTTTGTACGAGCTGTATGGATACTGTGACTCTGTCATCGTATCCTCTGTGTTTTCTGCCTGCGTGAAACAGAGAGCTTCACAAACACCTCTCATCCGGCCAGTTCATATTCCTCTAGTTTTCTGGAAGAAGCCGAGGACCATTTTCATCACAGCATCTTTGTGAGGCATTGCTGTTTTTTGCAAATCACCAGTGTCATATTTTATTTCTCATTTATCAAGAATATTTTTTTTTTACCTAAAAATGCTCTTTAAATATGTCGGATCGCTAATTATTAATTATTATTCATTAGTGACACTTTGCGCATGAAGTCAGTCAGTTAAGGGAACTTGTGAGGTGTTAAGTTGTTTGCTTTTGGCTTTTTGCTTTTTCAGTTTTGGCCCTCGAAAGGAAAAAGTTTGGACACCCCTGGTTTAAATGCTTCATCTCTTAACTTATTTAAATATTAAGAGATTTCCTGTCAGATCTTTTCTTGCAAGACGTTTACATTTCGCTTACACAAATATTAAGGCTGCTGTGACAATAATTCCAGCAAAAAAATACAAAAAAAAAAAAAAAAGTTTCCAGTGCGCCTTGCAGTTCAGAAGTTCTGTTATTTTATGTCGAACTTGCCAAATTGTATCTCAGCAAAAAAGTGCAGAGATACAGTATTTCCAGCAGAGCTCCGCATCTAAAATATCAACACTAATCATCAGTTTATGGTGCCAGCTTTTCAAAGGGCCAGAATGTCTTTCCTTTACTCTTAAATTATCATATATAATGATGTGCTGCTGCAAGAAGAGCCTGTTATTCATGTCGATTTTAACATATCCACAGGACCGGAATATAAATACAGCTCGAACTCTCAGCCTCTATGCAAGAAGACAGGCTCGGCAGTCTCTGCAGTGTTACATAAATCCAGACTCTTTGTGCATCCCTGTTAAAAGAATGATGAAGTGTATAGCTCCTGTAGCCTTACCCTGTCTCTGTGGTTGATCTGATATAGAAGTAAAGGATCACAGATTTGGCTTTTCTTCAATTACGGAATTATAGAATGAAGCAATTCTTTAAATAGATGATGATCTGTAATCATATGGTATTTCATGCCGTTTTCCATGGTCTGATTTGACATAGTGGCAATATGGAGACACATTTTAATTGGTCTGGGCTTGCATGAATCACCTCTTGCTCTCTTTGCTCTCTGGTCCTGATTATGAAAGCTCGCTGCTGCCTAATGGAGACAGAATGAGTTGTCTGTGCTGTCTATCACCGCCTCTCCTCTGCCTCACCCTCCATCTCCCCCAGTCCTCTCTGTCAAACCAGTCACAACTCTCTCATCCGTCTGCTCTTTGTGTCTCATGGCTGTGACCTTATTGCTCATGCTAAGGCTGTATGACGGGCGGGCCGGACCGCAGAGAGACCGGTGCCGGGGGGGAGTTTTAAATACACATTCAGGAGTTAAATGGCACAGCTTGTTTTTGAAATGACTGTTTTTGTGACCATTTTGAAAGGTCAGATTTTAAAGTTAGGTGTTGTGTCCTCTCACTATTTAGGAAAAGATTTAGAAGGATCTATTGGCAGAATGCAGTCTACGGTGGTCCAGAATGGACAAACCAAACACTCGCTCTAGAGCACCATTTGAGTTTTTTTCTCCTCCAACCTTGGAAAAGGAGTGGTGAGGCGAGGGGTGTTCAGTTGATTGCAATCTGCAACCTCACCACTAGATGCCACTAAATCCTGCACACTGGACACTTAATACATAATATATCTTGTGTTTATGTGGAGCAGTTTTACAGCAATTACTGTAAATATTAATATGTGGCTAATGATGATGAAGATATAACAGTGAGCTGTCTGTGTTTTTGCGTAAAAGTCCTGTTTTCTGCTGTGGCTCTGTGTAGCATGACTGTGAATTAGCAGCCAGAGGGAAAAAGTTCATAGATCATCAATCATCATTTATATTCATGTAGACGGGTTTCACAGAGAGGTTTTTCCAATTCAAAAATGTTCTAAAGACTGCAAATTACAGTTTAAACTGAAGTAAGCTGCTGCTGCTGCTTACATGTCCAATTGTTTTGTTTTTAGTATTTTATTGAATTCTGTCACCCAGTTGTAAATTCATGCCATCACATCATGGATATGGCATTGATGTCATGCTGGGTAATATGATTTAGATCATTATTTCACAGCCTTTTTGGTTTGTGACCCCTTAAAACAAAGAAATGTCTTCTTGCAACCCTTCATCATGTGTCTACCTGTTGTGACCAGTTGAACCAAAGTGGGAATTTCATTGCTGTTGCTATATTTGAGTAGTTTAAATAAAGATAAGTAAAGTCACCCAGAGTTAGGATTTTCTTGCCTTCCTCTCCAGTTATTTATCTTGGGACCCCTTCTGAGGGTCCTGACCCCAGGTTGGGTACCGCTGGTTTAGATTAGCATCACAAGATTGAAATAATGTGCAATTCCAAAATAATTTGAAATATATATTATTATTAATATAAAACAGTTTTTGGATATTGGTATATATGATAATCTGGAAAATTAGTGTGTAATTTATAATAAAATTGTAAAAAAAGTATAATTGATGTTGAATGCAATAAATTGTGTTCTACTGTAACGCACTGCATTCAACAAAACTCTTTAAAGGACCAGTGTGCAGGATTTAGTGGCATCTAGTGGTGAGGTTGCAGATTGCAACTAACAGAAAACTGCTCGCCTCACCCCTCCTTTTCCCAGTGTGTAGGAGGAAATAGGGTGGCCACAAAACATGTGAAGGGTGCTCTCTCTAGAGACAGCGTTTGGTTTGTCCACTCTGGGCTGCTGTAGAAACATGGCGGAGCAACATGGTGGCCTACATGGAGGAAGACCTGCTCCCTCTGTAGATGTAAAGAGCTCATTCTAAGCTAATGAAAACACAACCTTATGAGTTATGAGTATTCCATTTCTGCTAATAGATCCTCCCAAATCCTGCACAGTGGACCTTTAAATGTGTAAAACAAAAACTTCACTAACTACTTTTTCCATTTCACTCTCACATTTTTCCTGGAATCATTTGGACAAGAGAAATGTGTGCAGCTATAACACACTGTAATCAAATCATCTTGATGCCATCCCACTGAAAGCTGATGATTATACTGAATTATCGCCTATGATGCATTCAGCAGCTCCACTTTTCATGGAAGGTCTTTTTTGTACGACAAATTGTTTTCTGACAAAATGGCAGAATGCACATCCCATTATTTCTGATTCGCTGTCCTTTAGTCATGACTGTGATGTCTGTCTCCAGGCTGAGGGACTGCTAGAGGTGAAGAGGAGGCCCAAAATGATGAAGGACGGTCAGCCAGTTCAGGACTAGCTCGGACCGAGGGAACTGCAGCGGAGGTGGAGGAGGAAGAGGAGGAGGAGGGAACGCGCACTGAAGAGAGACAAAGCGAGATCACATGACCAGGTCTCAGAAAGGCTCCAAATTAGCGATGCTCCCCTCAGGCAGGGATTACCTCCTCCCCGTCGTCTACCTCTCCATCTCTCCTCCCGTTCTTCCTCCCACGTACAGTGGAGCAGCCGCCCAGCGTCAAGACTCTGAGCCGTGAGAGCTGACTGTGCTCACCCACCCACGCACACACACACACACACACACACACACACACACACACACACACACTCTCTCTGCCTCTCTCTCTCTCTCTCTCTATCTGTCTCTCTCTCCCACACACAAACACACACACACACACACACACACACACACTCTTTTTTGCATCCCGCTCATGGTCGTTAGCCTGACCTCAGCTGCTGCTCCCAATCTAGTCCTACACCATGAAGAGGCCCAAGCAGCAGACGGGGCCGCTGAGCTTCCTGAACTTCTTCAGCCGGAAGCCCAAATCGGAGCCGAGGCCCGAGAGGCCCCTGGAGGCCTGGCCCAAAGAGGAGGTGGCCATCACCCTGACCCCGAGCGAGCACCCGGAGCAGGTGAGGCCGAGGCGTCCGGTGCTGTTATTGTTGTCTGGGAGTGAGTGAGGAACGAGGAAGTAATCCCAAATCTGGTTACTTCTTCTCATTTGTTTTGGCTTCAGGTAGACGCGATCAGTTTTAGTTGAGCTTTTTCTATGAAAAGTTTGATTTTAGTTTTTTATGTTCAGTCTGAGCTCTAGTTTTACAAGGTTTGAAAATGTTTCGGTTCAGTTTTTCTTTATGTTTTCTTCCTGGCTTCAAGAGAACCTGCTACTTTAAACCAGGAACCTGTTAAATCACACAGCAGAGTTTTTAATCAGTTTTAAACAGAGTTTAAATGATATACTGTTGATTTTAAGAGCTGTCATGATTAAAAACTACTCCTACTTTTAAAATTTAGGACATAATAATGCATAGGCTCATTAGTCTTTTATCCCTCCATATGTATAGTGAGAAGATTAAAACAGAGAATATTTCTCTGCTGCTGTAAATCTTCTTCATATTGGAGGTAAGATTGAAACCTTTCAGATGTCTGGCTTTGTTGCCAAAAATCTGAATGTCTCACTAATTGTTGCGTAAGAAAGAGGAACCTGAGGAGAGGCTGTAGATCATTAACTCTGGATGTATTCACTTCTGCTTGCTTCCTCCCTCTCCCATTCTGTTATAGCCCAAATCCATTAGAGTGTTTATTTAATTAATTGGCAATTTCGAGAAATGATGTTGCCAAGAAACCAAGTACACCAAATACAAAAAGTATCCACCTACATTCACACTCACCTTGAGTGATTTTCTCTAGAAATGTGAGGATGTTCCATTAGCTTTCATTTATTTCTTAAAATGAAACAAAAAAAAATCCTCACCAGTCTCACCAGTGTGTGTTTTTAATGTACGTGATTCAGCAGCTCTGAATCTGTCCACAGGACCTCAACCTCACAGCAGAGGAGGCTGGAGAGTCAAGAGTTCCTGGAGGAGAAAGAGGAGAAGGAGGAGGTCCACCGGCGGCGGCTGAGGCAGGCGAGGACGGCACCGCCATGGCCGAGTGCGCGGGCGGGGTCAGCAGCGGCTCCACCGGCGTCCTGTCCCTCTCCTCCTCCAGCCAGGAGCAGCTTCTGGACGAACACCTGGAGGAGTGCCCACTGTGCCTGCTCAGTCAACCGCGGTGCCACTTCCCACGACTCTCCTCCTGCTCCCACCGAACGTGCTCCGACTGCCTCCGCCAGTACCTGCGCATCGAGATCTCGGAGAGCCGGGTGGGCATCGCGTGCCCGCAGTGCCCCGAGACTCTGGCGCCGCTGGACGTTCGTGCCATCCTGGACGACCGGGCGCTGCTGGAGCGGTTTGAGGAGTACCAGCTGAGGCGTTTCCTGGCTGCTGATCCAGATACACGTTGGTGTCCTGCGCCTGACTGCAGGTGAGAATCAGACCACCAGAAAAATTTTTATACTAGAAAATGTCTCATTTCAAAATCAGGAAAATAAAAAGACCCATTTTTGGTATATTTGGTGTATAGATGGTTGAACCGTGGTGGAATGTAACTAACTACATTTACTCATGTAATTGAGTACTATTTTGAGGTACTTGTACTTCACTTGAGCATTTCTATTTTATGCGACCGTATACTTGTACTCCACTACATGTTGCAGGCAAATATTGCACTTTTGACTCCATTACATTGATCTGACGTCTTCAGTCACTTTCAGATTTAGATTATTAATACAAAATATACATCAATAAATAATTAGTGACATATTATGGATTTAAACTACACAGCAGCATATAAAGTAATTCATAGTAATCTAATAATATAATGAAAATGATTCTGAAATAGGCCATTCTTTACTTACTTTTGGAACTTTAAGTGTCCTTTGATGTTATATATTTGTACTCTTGCATAAAGTAAGATTTTGAATGCAAGACTTTTTTTTTTTGCAAATTAATGTAGTATTGCTACTTCAACTCAACTTCCACCACTGTGGTGTGTAACAACTCTTAATAAAGGAGAGGAAAATACGTAAGTAATGAAAACAATGTCTTCTCTAGACTGTCTAAACTTGTGGAAAAATGTACTTTTTTATTGACATCTTGAGTCACGCAGTAACAATTCACTGTAATTACCTAAGAAAGAAAAGAAAAATCAACGTTTCAGCATGGCAGCTCTTGTCAAACCCCTGTCATTCCCACCACCGGCTTCATGTTGTAAAACACAAGACTGGAGCAGTGTCGCAGTGATTGACTGAGCTTTGAAAAGATGAACTGACAGCATGTGAAAGCTCACTTTGAGCTTTACATGCATCCCAAGGCTGTTTAAAATTTTGATGCAACCAAAATATTTTGCAGATCGTGAAACAGAACGTACTGATTGTGAATGATGAAGCGAGCCTCTTTGCTTTTGTCGCTACAACTGTTCAAGAATCCAATCTAAATGTAGTACTACGTGCAGCAACACAAACACAGTGCATCACGAGTGTGCGTGAGTGTGTTTGGGCTAAAAATGTGAGGAAAGAACAGAATCAGAGTGTCTCTTTCTTCACACAACGATATGCAAAGTGTGTGAGTTGCGCAAGGCAGGTGCTACGTATCCAGTCGCTGCGGCTTCATTAAAAACAATTTGTTGAACGACCAGAAAAACAGAAGAACCTGTGTGATGTAATGCAATGCAATAACCTGCAGTAAACAGAATTAACTACAGGTTTGTTTGGACACAATGCTTTGGCATATTTTGAGGCTGTCCTTTGTAGCCTGTGCTGTATTGGACTCTGCATCCTCGATACTACATATAGAGCAGCAAAAATATTCACCTACGTACACATTACAATATATTGTATGCAGTCTGTACAAGACCAGAAAATACACCCTCAAAATTGACTAGAAACTTCTCAAACAGAGTGATAATAATTAACTATAGTGTTTATTCTATGGCTGCTATTGGACTGTGTAGAGCCCAGCAGTGTCAGGAGTAAACTTTGTTTCAACTCACACATAAATAAGTGATTTATGCTTTCAAAATAACTTCTGCGCATAAATTAACAGAGCACCAAACAATACTGGGAATATTATAACTTTTGTTTAAAGGAGTAGTTTGACATTTTGGACTTATTCCCTTTCATGGTGAGAATCAAATGAGAAGATACCGCTCTCATATCTGTACAGTAAACATGAAGCGAGAGCCAGGAGCTGATTAAAAATAGTACTCCAAAGACTTGGCACCGCAGCGCTGTTGGACTGGGATCATGGAAGTGGACAGACAGTAGTGGCTAATGTAGCCTGGAGCCTCAAGCAGAGATGAGGAGCAGGCTACAGAGGTCCGCTAAACTCACTTCTTTCTAACTCCATTATTTTCTTTTTCAAACTTGTAGTCCTTCTCAAGTGACATCACTTGAGGCAATTTGTAAGGCTTCGCATGGCTCCGTCTGGAGCCACAAAAGGCTTTATGCAACTTTTTTTTTTTTCTCACAAATGCAGTAGCACTCCCCAAGACCTGTAAACAAACTCTGATGAGTAAAATGACTTCCTCTCTAAGTTACAGTGTTCAACTTCTCATCTCTCTGTTGGCAAGAAGGAGAATAAACATATTTCACCAAATGTCGAACTAACTCTTTAGGAGACGTTAAAGAAAACATGTTTAACGGTAATCAGAATATGGTGGAGGTGACAAAGTTAGATTAGGTTCTCCATGACAACTGTCACTTTTTATTGCTGTCACAGGAAGCAGACACTAACTCAGACGTGCAAGTTTTAAAGTTCAGAGCATGTATTAATAATTCATTGCATGAGGTAAAAACATAAATGGCTGGTGACACCTACAGGGCTCTGCAGGAGCGCATTACTGTGAACAAGAGCTTTTATTTTTCTGGCCAGTTTATAACAAGCTAAAGAAAAATGTGGCAAACCAGCAGCAGTCAGATTGTGGACATACATACTGTAGTCCTGGTTTAAATAGCGTAATTGTACATCTGTGAAGCTGGCTGTCGGCGTGCGCAGGATAAATGTCAGTCCCTTCTGCTCCCCTCTTCACTCTAGCTTTGTGCATTTAATTTCAGGGGGCGGCTGCCGGCCAATTACCCACTCAGCGGTGCAGACAATACCCTGGCCGTCAGCCTGAGAGTGCTAGAAACTTTAAAACCAGCAACCTTCTGGTCCCAAGCCCGCTTCTCTCTAATCTCATGGCTGAGATGTTGAACACCAAAATCAGATTTCAGCGTCCAGTCCAGGTTTCCAAGAGCGAAAAACTCTACACGGGGGGCAACATGTCCTGTTAAAATAGACTCTTGCGCTGTTGTGTCAAGAACGTTCATTGTTGTTGTTGGCTTTTGTGTTTGAACAGATGGTCCTGCCTCGTTTAAAGTTGCTGGAAATTGTGGACTCCACAGGAATCCAAAGGGCCTTTCTGGAAGTCGACTCCACAGCTTTTTGCATGGTCAGCTCCAAGCTGTTGGCAGCACACGACTTTATTGCTCCTCCTCTCTCCTGGGTGTGCAGAGTTTGCCGTTGGAGGCAGAATTACCCCACAGTGGCGTCCGGTGATGGAAACTTTGACAGCCATGTGTCAGTAGGCGCGCTTATTGGTAAACAGAGAAGAGTGGACGAACACACCAGTGCTCACAGTGAAGAGGTAAACCAGGGAGAGACCAGGCACAAAGAAATAGCTTTCAAGCTGTCATGGCATCAGCTACCCCCTGCAGACAGGAGGGCGATATTCAGCCGGGACAGCTTTTTTTGCAGAGCACTTCTGGGGTCCACTAAGCCAGAGGCTTGTCAGAAAGAAGAAAAAAAAAAAATGAGCGGCAGCACACAGGGCAGACTAAAACATTTTAAGCCAGTAGAATCTGGCCACTTCCAGCATCGCCTCTCTGCCATCCATTTCTTTTTGTGTCCTGCGGAGGGACATGAAGAGAACTTTCGGGCCGCAAGTGCTCAAGTGACAAAAAGGGATAATGTGTGTTTGTGTTGAGCTGAGCACAGCGGGCGAGAGGGCAGGGAAGGAAGGCGAAGCAATACACCAAAATGTTTTCTGTGACACCGAAATGTTTCTGCAGGATTTTCTCCTTAGACACACAGCCATAATTGACCAAAGGAAAATATGCCATTTTGTCCTCGAGAAGGCAGCTGGGCAAGTGATGAAGCACCAGTTGGGATCTCATTCTCAAACTTTACCGCATGCAGGCTCTTGTACTGTTAGATGGCTGTATGTTGTTTTGCCAAATCTTTGTCTGCATTAAGCAAACCAATAATTTATTACTGGTACCGTTTATTGAGTAGCCCAGTCAGTAGGTGTTTATTTCTAACAGCCCACTTTTATTTATAAGGAGAATAAACAGTTCTAAATATCACTTTTTTAGAGGTCGAGAGAACTATTGTTGGTTTACTGTATGAGGGTTACGTAGGTTTAAACAGGATACAAGAAGGAAGGGACACTAAAAGTGACAAACAGTGTTTCAAATTAAATAGG
>JAPZEA010000010.1:10700518-10711380 GCA_029783685.1 Heniochus monoceros
CTGTTACCAATCAACCTGTTTACCTGTGGAATGTTCCAAACAGGTGTTTTTGGAGCATTCCACAACTTCCCCAGTCTGTTGTTGCTCCTGTCCCAACTTGTTTGAAACATGATGCTGCATCAAATTCAGAATAAGCAGATATTTACAAGAGTCAATGAAGCTGATGAGGTCAAACATTCAATATAATGCCTTTGTGCTGTTTTCAGTTGAGTATATGTCAAAAACGATTATCAAATTATCACTTTCTATTTTATTGATGTTCTACACAGCGTCCCAATTTTTTTGAAATTGGGGTTGTATGTATTTTTTCTATTACAAGTTCTCTCTTTCCCAGTGTCTCTCTCTGTCCTAAAGGATTAGTCCTAACCTCCAGTTAATCCCTACGTTTCAGAAAAAAATTGCTCCCAACAATGCATGCATACTCATATACTGCAATGACTGTATGTCTTTAATCCTACATGCACACACAAAATCTGAACTCACCCATCCCCTGACACACACACTCCCACTCACCCTCACTGGGGGCACCTCTTTCATTATTTAGACTCATGCTGCCTGGCTTGCTACTCAGGGGAAGGTCGTATCATTTATACTATGCTGGAGACCAGCAGTGTGACATACTGTATACACTCAGACCAGAAACCAGCAGTGACCTTTCATGGAGTTTTAACCTTTGACCAGAGCAAACCGGCACATCGCCATTTAAAGACTATCAGTATCCTTGCGGGTCATTTACTTTCCAGATAAAGCTGTTTTATGGCCACACACAGATAATCACTGTAAGAAAGACTCAACAGATTATTTGCCGTCTTGTTTTGGTGTGTGTCTACAACAGACTGTCCACAACAATCCCTCACTGTCTTTAAGGTACAACAATATCTCCATTGTGGCCCTTAGCATCATTAAAATAAAGGACACACATGGCATATATACTCACACAAGCACACGGGGCAGATACCATTCAATTTTCATCATTTAATTCCATTTTTTGTTTGTTTTTGTCTTCTCTATCAAAAGCAGAATTCCTAGAAAAAAATGTTTTAAGGGTACGGGATAATAAATGGAAGTATTCAGCCGCAAAATAAAAGCCCCTGTTTATATCAGTTCACAGTCTTGCCCTCAACTTGTTTTGTATCATCAGCCCTTTTGTCATGTTAATGAACGCTTAGCCCATATGTAGAAATAATACAAGCTAGATGTGAATGAAAATGAAAGTGAAAATGGCACAAAACAAAGCTGAAATTAGCTAAAATAAGTGGGGGTTTTTTTGTCCCTTTTGCATCCTAGCTGACTGTCAAGGTCCGACACATGTGGACTGTGTCTACTGTGTGTTTATGACCTTCCTGTCCGTGGGAGTTTTCTGTCTTCTATAATTATCCTTGGGGTTTTTTTTTTTTCCTCCCAGCATTCACAAACACTGTCACGCAGTTTCACTCACACACAGAGCCTCCCAGAGCATTCAGCAGAATACCACAGGGAGCTGTGCATCCATCCCATAGACCACGGATGGGAAAGAAAACATGAAGCATCTGTAATGTAATGACAACAATAGCAAATGATAAATTCATCAATAGATGATAATTCTTCAATTCAGCCTATAGCCTCTCCTGAAATCTAGTAACCCGTCCCGATCCTGTCCGGTCATTGCATACTGTATAGAATAAGTATGTCAGCTTTCCATGTTCAAACCTAAGCTCCTCCACTAATCAATAATCCTTCTTAATGTGCCATTACCAATAGAGTCGCTATGCAGTGAATGCATACAGTACACTGAACGTGTGTGTGTGTGTGTGTGTGTGTGTGTGTGCGCGTGTGCGTGTGCGTGTGTGTGTGTGTGTGTGTGTGTGTGTGTGTGTGTGTGTGCGCGCGTGTGTGTGTGTGTGTGTGCGCGTGTGCGTGTGCGTGTGTGTGTGTGTGTGTGTGTGTGTGTGTGTGTGTGTGTGTGTGAGCTGCTCTGGTTCGATGGGTGTCAGCTTACCGTACAGGGCAAATACTATACACACCTACAGTCCCGCTGCACTTTATGTACACATGGACATACATGAAGGCAATATGAGATGATGCCTTTGTGGAATATACACATTTTTTTTACTTTAGCTCAATACGAATGTAGCCGAGTCCTTGAGTTTTTTTAATGTACATCTGTATCTACCTGACCATCTCCGCACCTCCCCCAAACCCAACCCTTCTTTCTTTTATTCACTTCCAACCTCTCCAGGTAAAGAAGCATCAGCAGGCAGTGGTGGGATTCCTGGAGGCCAATCGAATCAGCTTCCAGGAAGTAGACATCACCATGCTGGAGGAGCAGAGGCTCTGGATGTACCGTAACATCCCCAGAGACAAGCAGCCGGAGAAAGGCAACCAGCTGCCTCCGCAGATCTTCAACGAGGATCGCTACTGTGGGGTATGACGGATATTTGTTCCTAACGTTTGTAGTTAGCAAACGTCTAATAGGTAGCTCTGCAGGTACCTTTCACTGATTCTCACTCAAATGCATTGCATGTCTTCTTATGGATAAACAGTATGTTGAACACATTTCCAGACTCATGAAACCTTCATTGGCGTATTACAGCAACTGTTACTGCCCTGTGCAGCCTGAAGACATATTCATCATGTCACCCTGTTTCATGCACATACTGATGTAACATGAGATACAACCAGTCTGTGGATCCACTTATCAAAACACTGATCTAAGGTGACACTAGTGGTTAAAGTCTACAGAGGGTGCCTTTAAAGGACCAGTATGGAGGATTTAGCGGCATCTTGAAGTGAGGCGGTAGACTTCAACCAATTGAAAGCCCCTCGCTTCACCCTCCTCTACGGTGGCTGCTAAAAACACAAAAGGCCCTCTCTAGATCCAGTGTTTGGTTTGTCCGTTCTGGGCTACTGTAGAAACATGGCGGTGCAATGAACTGAGCGTCTTCATCTTCCATAATGTGATGGATTTCTGAGTAAACGCAATAAAGAGGTTCAGTTATGAGAGATATTTGAAATCAAATCCTTTGTTGGATTACTCCAAAGTGCGCATAGCTTAGCACAAACAGAGCGATGCGGAGCTGTAGCGAGATAGAAAACTGGAGAGGACTGTCGGCCTCCACCTACACCTCCGTCTCTCATGTTCTTCCTGTAGACCAGGAGCTGGGGAATCAGGAAGACATGAGTAAAAAAGACCTCAACCACATTCTCTGGAAATGTTTTTGCCAGCTGAGAACCAAACGTACTCCAATGATCCATAGTATTGGTCTGTTAGCTACAGCGACCCTCAAGCTAATGTTGTTGTTGAGTTAGCTAGTCACTGACTTTGGCTGGATACATTTATGCACCGAGTTCAAATGAGTGATCTAAAACATTGTGGGATTTTACAGGAGGAGCAAAGGGAGGGATTTTCGTGCATTTTTTGGATATGTATGTAGCATATAACAAGAGATAATTGAACAAACACGTGGTCAGAATTTATTGTTATTGTTATTGTGAGTTTTTATCTACATGGATGATTGTTAATGCTCAAGCTGCTGATGCCAATAGTTCACATCCACGTAAGGCTGTACATGGTTCAGCTAACTATGCCGGAGGATGAGTTCGATCAGTCAGTGCTTGCCAGTTTATGTCCTCCGCTTTGCACGCTACTCTGTAATCCTGTCGTAATCCAGTGTCATGGATGGGGCAGATTATCTGCTCTGCCTGCCGTCGCTCTCACTGGCCAAGGTAATCCAACATTACTCCGCAATGTCACGGTCATTGCATTATATCAAAAGCAGCGGTGGAAGGACAGTTTGGCAGGGATGTTAACAACCATCTTTCAAACGTGCAGAGATTACCCAACACTCAACATCCTCATTTTTTTTGTCTTCCCCCTCAGGACTATGAAGACTTCTTCCTCGTCAAAAATCCTGCTCCATTTCACAACGTCATCTGCTGTTTCCGGCTCCAAACATTCAACCATCATCCTACTATTTCTTTCTTTCTATTTCGTTTTAATGGTGGTTGGCAAACCAGCTTTTACGTCACTTACAGGCCACCTACTGGACTGGAGTGTGGAGCAGTTGATTGGCAGGGCAAAAAAACAAAACAAAACAAAACACAAAACTAAATTCTAAATTCTCTCTATCATTCCTCTTGCTCTGAAGTAATTAATTAGAAGATTGGACATTTTCCATGATGTCTTTCCTAGCAGATTCCCCAATGTAATACTGTGTTTTCCACCATTTAGTGCTGATATCAGTTCCCTTCTTTCTTCATCATACCTATTGCAATCTATCAATACATGCTTGACAGTTTCCAGTTTATTACAGTGTTTGCATAGTCCATCAGATGGATAATGACCAACTCGTCCTTTGGGCTCAGTATTCCACCAACACCCACATGTTTTTGAATATTATAAAGATGTCTTCCTCTGTCACTTCAACCAGCCAGGTTTTGCCTTACAGTCCTTTATGATGATGATGGATAGGTTTAGCTGTCATATTAATGATTGTTTAGCCAACATGTCTACCTTCTCATTTCCTTCCATCCCTACATGAGCAGGAACCCAAAGGAAGGGGATATCCAATCCCCTACAATGAAGCCTGAGTAGCACATGAAAGATTTTATACACAAAATCCTGCCTCCATGAAGAGACTCTCCAAGCACTGACAAGCTATCAAAGGCAATTCCAACCTTGGCTTTGTTATATTCTTCCATCCGTTGTAAAGCTAACATTTTTTCAAGTAATTCAGCTGTGTATGCTGAAAGAAGGTCTGATATTCTCTTTTTCACTGCTATCTCACACCGAGGGATGAAGAATACAGCACCTGTACGCCCTGTCTCTGGTTCTTTTGAACCATCTGTAAACATGAATATCTTGGTGTTGATCAATATGGTTTTATACTATTGTCCACTTTGGCACCCGTTTAGGTTTCTCTTGATTTTTACCGCTGCAGACTTAGATCTCTGGATGGCATAATGAATCTCCAAGGAGGTATGACAGATGATGGAACCAGTGGGGCTTAATTTTACATTGCACAGGTCTATATTTTGCACCTAGTATTCCCCATCCAACCAAAACTGTAAAACCTGAACTCATTATGCTCCCAACACTCCTGTAATATGGCCTTTGTATGGTGTGCTCTACTTTGCCCTTTCAGATTAACCCAATATGCCAACATAAGCTTGACACTCCTAATTCGTAGAGGCACTTGCATTGCAGATACTGGCGGTGTTTAAAATGCTCCACTACAAATTTGGAGGGCCTGAACCTGTTCAACATCTACCCTTCTGAGACTGGTTTCAATGCTGGTTCCTGCTGCAGACATATAAAATATGCATCTGTGACGGGGTCAGTTTTTATGGACAAATGCATGTTTGATTTTTTTTAACAGTAACATGTTGTTGTTGTGGTTTTTAGTGGGTTTTAATTGCATGTAGTGTTTTACCTGAATGGCTCACAGACAGGCAGCAATCAGCAGCATTAGCGCCAGGTGTGCAGGCAGCGCCTGTTAAACTTTTTAAGCAGCAGCGGAAGAGGCAGCAGGAGAGACGCCACGGCGTTGGGAGCAGACGAGCTAGGGAAGCTGTCAAGCCAAAGGGGACCACCACCACCACCACCGCTGAACGAGAGCCGTGAGGAGGATAGCAAGCCGGGGGAGCGCGGACCGGGCACGGAAGACGAGAGGAGCGGAGCCGAGGAGGTGGACGTTGAGCGTCAGGACGGAGGGAAGGAGCATCATCACCGGCTGGAATAGAGGGGAAGCAACGTGGGATAGCAGAGGGGTGTGTTCGCGAGAGGTTTTTTTGAGTGACACATGGGATTGGGGTGTTTTTAGAGCGTGTTGATAGGCTACTTAAAGGAGTACGACCACCGGGCTAACCGGCCGACTTATTAGGCAGAGTGTCTCCTATACAAGACTCGTGAACACTGGAGTGACTGTCCCCCTCGTCCTCAACCTTTTTTAAAGGATTCCTGTCTGCAGCCTTGGGGCCACATGGAAGACGAGACAGAGAGGCGGACAGACCACTGCGAGAGACTTGGGGCTGGGCTTTCCAATCTTTTTTAAAATAAACTTTATTTCGAGTTTGTGATTTTTAACCCTGCTCACCCCTGCTTAAATAGAACCTGCATAGCTTTTAACTGAGTCCTAGGCTCTTTTTAACCTAGGTGGCGTTGTCATCTTTTACAGATTTTTACTTTATTTAACCTAAATTTTAAATTATCCAACCTTGCTAGACATCATAATCTAGGACTGCCCTCATAATAGCCCAATACATACTATATGTAATAAAGAAGTTGTGCTTCCTCCCTATCTCGCACTGACAAACAGTATATTAATGATCTGTCAATATGTTTGCACCAGGTAAGCTGGTGCAAACATATTATTCCCCCACACAGTACTGTGTGGTTTAAAATCCTCACACCAGACTATTTTCTGTCGTGTCATCCCATTTATAGCATTCATTCCCCATTTACTGTTTGTTCCCAGAATACCTACGAGGTCCCATTTCCTTCCTGCCTTACCTGTCCTGAGCGGACGTGGCCGCACTGCAGCTGGACGTAACACAAGGTACACTTGTTTGAGTGTAGTTTGATGAGAGAAAGCTGCTAATATTCTATTCTAAACATTATGCCTCTGGCTAATGTTTGTTTTTAACGTTTTATCTTTTACTGGGTGAAAGTTTTTCTAGTCATCGGACTTTTGGACCTTAAGTTTTTAAAGAAAGGCCTGGTGAGCCGCCATGTCAGCATTGGACGCTGCTGACTCACCTGGAAAGTTGAAACAAATGCTGAACAAAGCATACAAAAAGATCGCTAACCTTCTCGAGGACATTGAGCGGATGTCAAATGAGCTCCAGAGGAAGGATTCCCTGCTGATCACCCTCAGGTCCCGTTTCCCGATGCTGACCAACTGGCTGGAGACCTCACGAACCGGTGAGTCCGCTCTGCGGAACACCACCTCTGCGCTCGGGCAAACAGTTCTCTGGGACCCGTCCTCCTCCTGTCAGCGGCCCGCCTGCTCCACTCCAAACAGGGGGACCCCCTGGACCGAAGTGGTCGTCCGCGGGCGGAAGAGGGCTCCGAGCGGGACTCACGGCGGGGCTCCTCCTCCCCCGATACCGCTCTCCAACAAGTACGCGGCTCTGTCCGTGAGCGAGAAGCCGGCGACCCGGGACCCACACCAAGAGACAGCACCTGTTCCTACGGCCACAGACACCATGCCCCCGCTGACGGACACCACAGCCTTCCCTCCACTCACTGCTAGCTGCCCTCCGGCAGGTGGGTGTCCAACAGGGAGCCGTCCGCCGGCGCCGACCCGCTCCTCAATTCAGCTCAAGCGGCTCGTGAGGGACGCGGTGCGCTGGCACTCTTCCCGTTCTCCCCGCCTGGCGAGGGATCACACACGGAGCCCTGGTTTGGGTGGCGGGGTGGCTGAGCTGGCTTGCTCCCCTGAAGACCGAGCGGATGCTCCCACAACCCTGGTCATCGGGGACTCCATTGTGAGGCACGTCCGTATGAGGGAGGCGTTAACGATGTCGTTCCCCGGAGCCACCGTTACCGACGTAACCGGGAAAATACCGGACATCCTGAGCTCCCATCCGCAGGCGAAAAGGATTATTATCCACGCAGGTACGAACGACATCGCCAGGCAACAGTCCGAACTTTTAAAGCAGGATTTTAGACACCTTTTTAACTCCATCTCACAGTCCCAAGTGACTGTTTTTATTTCCGGCCCCACCCCCACCTGCGGCAGAGGGATAGGCAGCTTCAGCCATCTGCTTAGTCTCAACACCTGGCTCTCCTCTGCCTGCAACTCCCACCACGTCGGCTTCATCAATAACTTTGATGTTTTCTGGGAGAGACGACACCTCTTTGGGCCAGACGGGCTCCATCTTAACAGGGCAGGTGCTCGCATGCTCTCAGCCAACCTGGCATACGGCGTTCAACATGGAATTTTCCCCAAACCCGCACCAGTTGCTCTGCCCGACACCGATTGATGTCCCCCAGGTCCATGCTCCTATCCACTCAGTTCCACCTCTGACCACCATACACACAATACCGGACTTGGACCTCAAATTTACACCAACAGCTCTTCCATTCCGGTAATCATTACACTACATCAACACATCAGACACCGCCATACTCACTCTGTGAACCTTCATAACCTTCGACCACTCACAAAACACCCACAACTCACCTCCATGATCAACAAGCCACCTGTCACCATCAATGTGGCACTTTTTAATGTTCGCTCTCTTTTAAATAGAACTTTTTTAATGAATGACGTGATTTTAGATAATAAGTTAGACTGTCTTCTTTTAACTGAGACATGGCTTGGCACTGACGCATCTGTTGTGCTCACCGAGGCCTGCCCACCAAATTTTAATTTTTTATATTCTACTAGAGAGGGTAGAAGAGGAGGCGGGACGGCATCCATTATAAATGACTCACTGACCTCAAATGGAGTGTCTTTTAACAGTTACAAGTCATTTGAGTACCATGCCTTTACTTTTAGCAGCCCTCCGATTCTTTGCATTACTGTATACAGACCACCCCATCACTCTAGTTCTTTTATCAGCGAATACTCTGAACTTTTATCAATCATTCACACCTCTTATAACAGGATTTTAATAACTGGTGATTTTAATCTACATGTTGATGATACCTCGGATCCAATATCCAGAGAGTTTTTAAACCTTTTAAATTGTCTTGATTTTAAGCAGCACGTCACACAGCCAACTCACAACAGGGGACACACCCTGGACCTGGTCATAACCCATGGCCTGTCCATCGGTGTGTCCTCTGTTGTTGACCTGGCTGTGTCCGACCACTACTGTGTATTTTTTAACATCACCAGTTTTAACCAGGAGGAGGCCCCGCTGAGAACAGTGAGGAGGCGCTACCTAACTTCTGAAGTGGCTGCAACTTTTATTGAGATTTTACAGAGCACTCCTGCTGAAATTTTGCCTGCACCTTGTGATTTTATCGTTGATAATTTTAACAGTAAACTGAAGTCAATTCTGGACTCAGTAGCTCCACCACTAACTAAAACAATAAAAAGAAAACCTACACCCCCGTGGAGAAAAACCGATGAAATCAATAAACTGAAAAGAAAATGCAGGAGCGCTGAGAGAAGATGGAGAAAAAGTAAACTGACGGTTCATTATGAGATTTTACGTCAACAACTCAAAACCTACAATAATGCAGTCAAAAAGGCACAAATTTCCCATTTCTCATAACTCATCACCAACCATAAAAACAACCCCCGGTTCCTCTTCTCCACTTTTAATATTTTAACAGGCACTAATTTTAATAAAGTTTTTAAGACACCAACAGATGATCTTTGTGAAAACTTTGCAGACCACTTCAGAACTAAAATCAAGGACATCAGATCCGGCCTGTTATCCCAGAAAGTTTTGTCTGTTAACACACCTGGACTGTTGCCCTTGCCTGAGGAGACACTGGAGAGTTTTGCCCTGGTTGATGCAAGGACACTTGGTCGAGTTTTCTCCCAAGTAAGCCCAACAACCTGCCTTTTAGATCCAATTCCCACGTCACTCTTAAAATCGCTTTATGGATTCTTTGAGGAGCAGTTTTTAAACATCATGAATTGCTCTCTTCAGACGGGTGTCTTCCCTACCGCCTTTAAAACGGCGGTGGTGAAGCCCCTTCTGAAGAAGAGCAATTTAGACCCCAACGTTCTTAATAATTACCGACCTGTATCCAACTTACCGTTTTTAAGTAAAATTTTAGAAAAACTGGTTTTTAACCAACTTAATGACTTTTTAAACAGAAATAGCATTTTAGAGAAACATCAGTCTGGTTTTAGGAGGAACCACAGTACCGAGACAGCACTTTTAAAGATTTTAAACGACATCAGGTGGAATTTAGATAACAAAAAGCTCATAGTGTTGGTTCTACTGGATCTAAGCGCCGCTTTTGATACGGTAGACCATCACATTTTATTAAATAGACTCAGACACCTGGTCGGCCTCTCCGGTACTGCTCTTAACTGGTTTTGTTCTTATCTCACAGACCGATGCTTTTATGTAAGTATGGATACATGTTCCTCAGGAACCCATGAAATTGGATGTGGGGTTCCCCAAGGCTCAATTTTAGGTCCACTTCTCTTTAATCTTTACATGCTTCCCCTTGGGGACGTCATCAGGAGACACGGCATCAGCTTCCATAGTTATGCTGATGATACACAGCTATACATTGCCGTGTCTCCTGATGACACAGGGCCATTTGATGCCCTTTTTAACTGCATTGTAGACATCAAGTCATGGATGGCAGAGAATTTCCTACAGCTCAACCAGGACAAAACTGAGGTTTTAGTTATAGGTCCTGAAGGCCAGAGAGAGAAACTTTTACCAAAACTACAGGATCTTAAACCAACCCAATCAGTAAAAAATTTGGGCGTGACTTTTGACTCTGAGCTAAACTTTATTCCACATATCAAAAATATAACAAAAATAGGTTTTTATCACCTTAAGAACATAGCCAGAGTTCGCCCGTTTCTCTCTCAGGCCAGTACGGAGGTGCTAATGCATGCTTTTATTTCCTGTCGCTTAGATTACTGTAATGCCCTGCTCTCTGGTCTTCCCAAAAAGAGTATTTTAAATCTCCAATTATTACAGAACTCAGCCGCACGCGTGCTGACGAGGACCAGAGGGCGGGAGCACATTACACCGGTTCTAGAGTCGCTGCATTGGCTCCCCGTCCGCTTCAGGATCGACTTTAAGATTCTCTTACTGGTGTTTAAATGTCTTAACGGCCTTGCGCCCTCTTATTTATCTGATCTGCTTTTATCATATCAACCCTCGCGGACCCTGCGGTCCTCCGGCACTGGCCTTTTAACCATACCAAAACCCAGAACAAAAACCCACGGTGC
>JAPZEA010000010.1:11130016-11141013 GCA_029783685.1 Heniochus monoceros
AAACTCCACATGATCCTCTGGTTTCGGTTCAACTGTTTACTTCGGAACAAAGTCACGTTACATAAAAATTATCCACACAAAATAAAAAAGAATAACAGAGGTAACGAGAGGTCAAAAAACTGTGTGGCTCCCCTCCACCTGCCTGACTGACTCCCTGATGCGGAAAACCACACCCACCACGAAAGTTAAGCCGTTAACAGGCACTTAAATATGCAGATTAACTAGAGAGCCTCACAAATGTCACATAAACCTTACAAAAAAGGAATTTTTAGCCTTTTAACTTATTTATACACTTATTTTTAAATGTAATTAACCACACCATGAACTTATTATCCTATACGTATGCATCTGTAAATATTTTAACCTGTAAATAGTCCCTTCCTTTTATCCAAACACCAATAACATTTAAATATGAACTCAAAAATGAATTTAGGTTTCTACATTACCGGCCTCTAATTGTTAGCAACGTCCTTGAAACAATTACTCAAAAGGTGTAAACATAAATCAGAGCAGCCTAAATAACATCAAAACAAGTCCATTGTTCTTTGCCTCATTCAAATGAGGTCTTGACTTTAGAACAGTCCATTAGTTATCTTCGGATTCCTGAAGAAGACATATCTTTGTTATAGGGCGACAAAGCTCGTTGGTCTTGGTCCTTACTTCGACCTGACGAACAAGACCATTTCTGTCAGGAAAAGTCTCCACGATTCTTCCAAGTGGCCGTGAATTTCTGGGAGAAGTGTCGTCCACAACCAGAACCACGTCACCAACACAGAAGTTTCTTTTAAGTGTAGACCATCGCTGACGTTCTTGGAGCTGTGTGAGATATTCCTTGCACCAGCGTTTCCAGAAGACATACGCGAGGTATTGTACCTGTCTCCAACGGCGATTAGCGTACTGACCATCCTTCCGAAATGCTCCTGTTGGTAACTCAGGCTTGACCTTCAGCAACAACAGATGGTTGGGTGTTGGGGCCTCTAAATCGTTGAGGTCTGATGAAGCCTTTGTGATGGGCCTGCTGTTAATCACTGCCTCTGCTTCACAAAATAAGGTGTGGAGACCTTCTTCGTCCAAAAGCTGTTCCTTGACTGTGATGTTCAGGATTTTCCTCATTGAACGGATTAACCGCTCCCAGCTTCCTCCGTGGTGAGACCCTGCTGACGGATTGAAATGCCACTGAAAACCCCTCTGTTGCAAGTGCTTCTCAATCTTGGTAGTGTTCCAATCTTTGACTGCTCTTTTCATCTCACTGTCAGCTGACCTGAAGTTGGTTCCGTTATCTGAATACATCTCTCTGACTTGTCCTCTTCTGGCGAGAAATCTTCTGATTGCATTAAGACATGCATCAGTGTCAAGTGAAGAGGCAACCTCTAGATGCACAGCTCTTATGGCAAGACATGTGAAGATAACGCCATATCTCTTTATTTGCCCTCTTCCCCTTTTCACTAGGAACGGGCCGAAGTAATCAACGCCGACTCTTGTGAATGGAGGATCATCCAGCAGGATCCTGCATGTAGGTAAATCTGCCATGAGTTGCTTGCTGGCAGTTCCATGTAGTCTTTTACAAATGACGCACTTGGAGAGAAACCTTCTGATGGCTCCGCTGGCTCCAGGGATCCAGAATCTTTGACATAGCTGAGCCAACATGTGATTCCGTCCTGCGTGTGCTGTAATGTCATGAATGTGTCTCATCACAAGCTTTGTGATGTGTGAGTCCTTAGGCAGGATGGCTTGCTGCTTGAAATCGTCAGGCATTGCTGCACGGCTCAACCTTCCTCCAACCCTCATCACTCCATCTTTAAGCACTGGATTCAGCTTAAAGAGTGAGCTACTTTTCTTTACCCTTTGATGTTCCCTCAGCATAGCCAAATCTTCTTGAAACTTTGCTTTTGACAGTACTTCACGATTTGTTTCTGCTTCGATCAAGTTGTCACACGTCAGTTTCTTTCCTTTGAAAGCTTTCTTGAACTCAACCATCTTGCTTTCTCCTCCTGATGCCTTTAGTTCCTTTCTCTTTTCTTTTAGCTCTTTCAGTAACTCCTTAACTTTCAGAAACCAGGCTACAGCACGTTTCAATGCTGTCCAAGAAGAGTAGTAGTTCATCCACTGATCCATGAAGTCCTTTGGTTCTTGTGCCTGAATGACGTGCACTTGAGTCACTCTTTTAACCTCTGGGTCGTCAATATCCAGCATTCCGGGATCTGGATTCTTGGGCCACTGGTTCTGTGAGCTGAGCAAGAAACTTGGTCCCGAAAGCCAGCTCTCATTTTTCAGAAATGCTTCCACAGTTTGTCCTCTTGAGACATGATCAGCGGGATTTAGAGTGGTGTTGATGTATCTCCACTGTGATGGCTGAGAGTGTTCCAGGATTGCTGAGACCCTATTTGAGACGAAAGTCTTGAATCTGGTGCTTTCACTGTTGAGGTACTTTAGCACAGCTGTGCTGTCAGTCCAAAAGACAGATTCAGCAAGCTCCAGCTCAAGCTCTTTCCTCAGAAGCTTGTCCATTATAGTTGCAACTGTGGCTGCTGTCAGTTCCATTCTTGGAATGGTTGGAGACTTCAATGGTGTGACCCTTGCCTTTGCCATGATCAAGGTGCAATGAGTTTCACTTGTTTCAGATCGCAGCAGCAGGTAGCTGTATGTTCCATAGGCGTCTTCACTCGCGTCAGCAAAGTGATGAAGCTGTGCGTAGACTGGCTCACCAAACTGCTTTGACTTGACACAACGGTTGACTCCAAATTTCTCAAGCTGAGGCAAACTTGAAATCCACCTTTTCCAGATCTTAACTACGCTGTCTGGCAGATCTTTGTCCCAGCTATACTTCTGCCGACACAAATCCTGTAGGATTCTTTTTGCGGGAAGTACTACTGGGGCGAGAAACCCCAACGGGTTGAAGATGGAGCTGACCAGAGAAAGCAGACCTCTCCTAGTGTGTGGTCGATCCTTGAGGTTGATCTTGAATCTGAACTGATCTGATTGGGCACACCACTGGATACCCAATGTCCTCTCCGTTGGAAGATTGTCCTTATCCAAGTCCAGATCTTGAAACCCTTGTGCTCTCTCCTTCTCAGGGATTGAGCTGAGCAGTTTCCTGCTGTTACTGGACCATTTTGTCAGTCGAAATCCGCCTTTTGCCAACATGCTTCTCAACTCGGTGCACAGCGTGATGGCTGTATCTTCATCAGAAGCTGACTTAAGACAGTCATCTACATAAAAATTGTTCTTGACTGTTTTGGCCGTCTCCTGACCAAACTCATCTGCAAAATCTGTTGCACATTTCTGAAGTGCAAAGGTTGCAACACTTGGTGAGGATGTGGCACCAAAGATATGCACCGTCATCTTGTGTTCGACAAGGTCTAGGTCATAGTTCCCCTCAGGCCACCAGAGAAACCTAAGGAGATCTGTGTCTTCACTGCTGACTCTGACTTGGTGGAACATGGCTTCGACATCGGCCATGACCGCCACAGTCTCCTGACGGAACCTCATGAGGACACCCACTAAAGAGCTTGTAAGGTCCGGCCCCTGAAGGAGCTGTTGGTTCAATGCCGTTCCTTGAAAGCTTGCCCCGCAGTCAAAGACAACCCGCAGTTTCTGCTTGGTTGGATGTCTGACCCCGTGGTGAGGCAAATACCACGTTCTCCCTTCAGTGGGTTCACGTGCGGCACCATCAAGCTTCACTGCGTAGCCTTTCTTGAGAAGGTCATCCATAAACGCAACATACTCTCAATGAAACGTGGCGTCTCTTGAGAATCTCCTGCGTAAGTTCAACGCACGTTGCTCTGCAACTGCTCGGTTGTTTGGCATGTGCAAAAAATTCTTCCTCACTGGAAGGCAAACACTATAATGACCATCTTCGAGTTTCGCAGATTGAGACACCAGGCTAATAAACTGATGGTCATCCTTGGACAGCTCGATGTCCTCCTTTTGTCCAGCATCAGGAAAGTCCTGCTTGAACTGCAGTTGCCAGAGCTCTTCTAGCTTAGCCACTGAGATTCGGTTTGAAGTAATTCCTATCAGTGTGTTTGTCTGCACTATGTCGCTTCCACCTCTGAGTGGTCCGTTCACTGTCCAGCCTAGGATTGTTCTTACGGCGTATGGTCCATTGTCCACACTGTTAACCACTTGCAGCGGTTCCATAGCCTTGGGAACGTTTGCTCCTATGAGCAATCCAACCTCTGCTTGGATAGTGGGCAATTTCACCTCCTTTAGGTGGGGCCAACCATCAATATCCTCTTGACGGGGAATATTGTCCTTAGTTACAGGAATGTCTTTCTGTGAATAAACCTCAGAGAGTTCCACAAACCTATCACCGTCCAAGCTGCTGATCTCTAGACCAGTCACAATGCGTGTGTTCACAACTGATTTATTCCCCACTGTTCTCAGCGAGATGCTGACATTGCGTCCATTCATGTTCAGCTGGTTCATCAGCGACACTGTAGCAAAGGAGGCTGAGCTACCTGGATCCAAAAACGCATACGTTGTCACTGTCTTGGTTCCCTTTTGTGCCTTGACGCACACTGGAACGATCGAAAGAACACAATCTTCCCTACCGGCCCCTGTGACACCAAAGGTTTCAGCTGTTTGTACAAGAGCACTTGATACAGACTGCTGTTCGCAACTTTCCTTTACTGATTCTTCCCTTGAGTCTTTGTTTGTAATATGCAACACTGTGGGATGTAGTCTTGAGCATTCTTGACACTGAAGCTTCTGTTTGCAACTGCTACTTATATGACCATGCTTCAAACATGCAAAACACAAACCTTTGCTCCTCAAGAAATCAATCTTGTCTTTGTGTAGCTTGCTCTTGAATTTTTTGCAGACTGTGAGGCTATGCTGCTCTCCTCTACAATAAACACAAGGTTTGCTGGTAGCATCCATCGATAGAGGTTGTGCTTTTGATGTTGTCTGTTTGTCGTTTTCTGTCTTGGGGGGCACAACAGCTGTTGTGAACACCTTCTTTGATTTGAGTGTCTCCATGTATTGTTGTTTTGGTTTTGGTTTTGCAGGATCTTTCGTGGTTATGGTGGTGTCTTTTATGTTTCCATAGAGTGGGTGCAAAAGATACTTAACTTGCTGGTTCAGAAAGTTAACAAAGTCCTTAAACTTAACTCTTTTCTTTGTCCTTTCTTGCAGGTCGCAGGCAGATTTTCTCCAGGATTCCTTGAGTTTGTATGGCAATTTGTTTGCCAGTGCCTTTATATTAGCTGTGTTGTCTAAGTCTTCCATGTAGCTAATATCTGTCATTGTGTTGGAGCAACCTGTGAGGAACAATGCAAAGGACTGAAGAGCGACACCGTCTTCTGGCTTGATTGGAGACCAATCCAAAGCCTCCTTAATGTAGGCTTCCGACATCTTAAAGTCATCACCAAAGAATTCTTTCAACATCTGTTTTGCTTTAGTATATCCTACTGCAGGTTCCATGTGGATGCAGCTCTTAACCAACTCATGTGGTTGTTCGCTTGTGTACTGTAGCAAAAACTGAAGGCGATCACGATTGTTATCAGTGCGACTTTCAATCCCATGTTCAATGGCTCCGATAAAAGATCTGTATTCCAATGGGTCTCCCTTGAATATTGGTATGGTAAGATCTGGAAGTAGTGAAGCCTTGTGATTCTTCACGAGATATTCTGTGATGTTGGCTTGGTGGGAAATAGCCTGACAAAGCCCATCAAGCTCTGGCTCTTGAAGGTCTTTAGTTTCAGTCTGTGGTGCAGATGTGGCCATTTGAACAGGTGCTGGTGGAGCATTGTCTTTAAAGCTAGATGCTTTAAATGTGTCCTCTGACGTTAGCAGTAAGGTAGATTTTGTATCTGCTTTACCATCCTCCTGATCAGCCTGAGTGATGCTATTATCCTCTTGTGTGGTTTCATATTTCTGCAAAATCTCCATCTTGGCATCAGACTCAGCAAGCGCTGTCTGCATTGCATGCATTTCCTTCCTTGCCTTCAAAGCAGCTTCAATCCTCCTTTGCAGGGCTTCAAACTCTGCTTCACGCTGTTTTTCTTCAGTTTGCAGTTGAACCTCCCTGAATCTTTTCTCTGCATGCCACTCTGCTTCCTCCCTTTCTATTGCCAACTTCTCCTTTAAAGCTGCAGCCTTAGCCTTTAATGAGGCCCGCTCCAATTCCGCCTTTAATCTCACTGAAGAAGATGATGAGACTGAGTTTCCACATTGTGATGAAGATCTACTTTTACGATTAATGGTCACCTTTGATGACGTAGACCTACTGTCTGCAGGTGTTACCTGTGCATCACACTCTTTGGCTTGCTCAGCACGTTTCAAAACAACTTTCATCCATCCTTCACAACTCCAAAAGAAGTCATCCATGAGGTCACGTTTTGGTCTAAACCAGCTCTTTTGGTCATCCTCATATTCCTCCTCATCCATTATTTTCTTCAGACCAGAGTTCATCTGCTGAAAATCTTCTTGCAAGCCACTAAAGTCAACACGAAGCTTATTTTTTTACAGTGTTAACATTTGCATCGTCTTCCATTAATTGTTCAATTTGCTTCTTCAAGCTAGTTAGCTGAGTTAGCTTGGACCTGTGTGCCTGGATTTGTCTAGCCTTGTATTCCTCCGCGGCTTTCTCAGTCATTTTTACTGTCCGTTTTCCACTCTCTTGTTCATCCATAACAAGCCGAAGTTCCACTTTTAATCGACAATAATGTCAGTGTCAAAGGCGCCGTAGCACTTCGTCATTCAACAGAACAGCAGTCCTTTTTTCCTTTTACTCACGTATCAGCGCAAGCCGTCCTCCGTATTCCCGCATCAATTAACGATCCGTCGCCGCGCTGAGACGCGCCGGTCGTTATCCTGTTTATTCTTTTCCAAAGTCTCCGTGTCGTTTCCTTATGTAATCCGTTTTCAGTCAGGCCGTTCCACGCTGAGTCAATCCGTGAACAGCAAGTTTTTTGACTGATGTAGTTTCCTGATTAATGAAGCCCAAGCTTGACGCTCTTTTCCCTCTTGTAATCCACATAAAACGATAAAAAACAAAAACAAACTCCACATGATCCTCTGGTTTCGGTTCAGCTGTTTACTTCAGAACAAAATCACGTTACATAAAAAAAAAAAACAAAAAAACAAAAAAACATGCTGGGCTAGCTATTAATCGTGCAGAATTTAAGGTGAATTCTTGAACTCAAGTTTTAAACTCATCTGTTCTGTCAAATGTCACTGATTTCCAGTACTAATGCCATAGGAAAAAACTAAAAGAAAGTGCCATTATTTTGCTTTATTAACAGCTAATGGAAAACACCTTGTGTGCCACTATTGTATATAACTCAGGTGTGGCCAGAGATTAAAAGTGCAAATATTTTCCAGACAAAACTGAATTTGTCCTTTTTCGATCCAGTATTGAATTTAAAAAAAGCTCATTATTCGTGTTCTTTGATTTTGGCGACACCACTGGCCATAAGCGACCATTGCATCGACGCTTTGCCCTGAACAGCTAATTATTAGACTGACAGCAGTTCCAACACTGTCAAAACACACCACCATTTTATTTTGCTTTTGAGTTTCTCTGTAAAATATTGACATTAAAAATTACACGTAGCCAGACAAAAGACAAACAGAAGAGTCTTAAAAAAAAAAAACGTACTGTAGTGAAGGTATGAGTGGCCATTTTCAGTCCATACGTCAACATAGTAAAAATGACGATGCCATATGAATTGACAGTTTGAGACGCAGGTGTCCGGTTATTCGGTGTTGTAGAAAACTCTGGGTTGTTAACAAGCCAGTTCAAACTGTGGACAGACTAAAACATGTCTAACAACACCTGTAAAAGCCAGATAACAAAGTTGTAGCCTGAAGATATGTTGCAAAGCTAGCTGCCCTTTTCCATTAATTCACCTGTCACGTCAAGTGAAGGAGCGTTTGGACGAGTTGACAAAATGTCAGCAACAGGTGTCTGCCAGCCCGGGAGGAGCTGAAAATGTCTATCAACAACGACAACGACGGTAAAACTGACAATACCAGTACAGTTTAGAGAACATGTCGTATTTAATAAACGCAGAGCAACCGGCCGGGTGAGTCGGGTTGATAGTTAATCCCACTCCCGTGACCGACCCGGCTCCGAGACACTTGAATCTCCCTGTAATTCACCGCTAGCGTTCAAACACCTACAAACTTAACCGAAGACCCTCCGCTGAACACTATTTAATATCTTAAACAGCAGTTTGCCCATGTTAAAAGTTTGTCAGTCAACTTTTCTGTCGGTGGGAACTCACCTTGGGACTCCGGAGGAGATGCGTCGCTGCCATCCTGGTCCGCCATTTCTCCTGACGTCAGCTGAGAGGGATCAACGGCTGGAACCCGAGGGACCGGGCGGGAGCGATCCCGAGGCCGGGCCGACACCCTCCCACGGACAGGTGGGGGACGACACGGGCCAGCACCTCAGCTCAGAGGTACAACAAGCTGATAGTGTTATACGCACATACAAGAGGCAGAATAAACTTTTCCCACGGTATTAGTCTCAGTCATTTGCACCTTTGCTTCATTTTGGGCCTTAAATGCATCTTACCAGCGAATGAGACATAGCTGCTAGGCTAATCTGCCAACCTAGCTAAAACATTTGCTTCATCTGGCTGGAAAATGATATTAGAAGTTGAAAAGGGGGACTGCTTGATAAACTTGGGATGGGGCAAGGTGTGCAAGTGAAACTACACGGTCTTAGGTCTGTCCAAAGAATTATGCTGACATCTACTGGCAATCAGGGTATATCAATATGGTGAAATCATTGTTATGGTGCCAGTGGAAGCTGAGTAAAACTGTCATATTACATTTAGTTAATCACTTGTTTGGTTAAATGAGCCAAAAAGCAGAATTTAGCAGAAATGCAGTAGGCCTACTTCAAACAAATGATCAGTGGTGGAAGAAGTACTCAGATCTTTTATTTAAGTAAAAGTAGCAATACCATAGTGCAGCAATACTCTCTTACATGTAAAAGTCCTGCGTTCAAAATGTTAAGTAAAAGTAGGAAACTATCAAGAAAACGTAAAAGGGATTAACACCTCATACAGCTATTTAAGCGATTAGTCGTATTCTACTCCCTTTTTTCACATCATACAATATAAGCAAAGAATATAAACATTTTGCAGACTCATAACACACAGTACCCTGGATGTCAGAGAGGGTTCTAGGGATTAAAACAGAATTATCTCAACATGCAACAAATGTGAATGTGGACAGTTTACTTAAATTCCCTGCTCACCAACACAGGTGTCTTCATTTTAATTTGTCATTGTAGAAAAAACACAGGTGATACTAGTAACATTAACAATGACTCCGTCCTAATCAGATGTCCCAGTAAGACATAAAACATGTGAGCTAACGTGCACAATACCAGCTAATTGGAATTCAGCCATCATTAGTTTTAATATTTACGCCTGTGCTTTTCTTCTGTGACACGTCAAAGCATCTTCCATGGAAAAGACCTATAATAGCATTGTAAACAGTCCCCTCCTACCAGGTGCAACAAAGTGAGAGTGAGAGTCAGAGAGCTGTCAATCAAGCAGCGTCTAATCAGACAGTATAAGTGAAAACACGTGTAGGCAGACTGTAACACATTATATTGTCTTATTTCTCGGCACTAAAGATGAATTTATGCTCTGTTACAATGTTATGGTTTTAAAGATCATCTGCTTATCTGACATCTCATAGCCCTGTGTCCCATCTATCATGTATTCCCTAAGATTTGTAGCAGTGCATTTTTTCGGTAATCCAATGGGTTTGTAAGAATATTATTTATTTTAACAAGTACGAGGATTTTTGTAAACCTGATAAGGAACACTTTATCTTTCAGTTTCTGTGGGAAAAAATTGAAAATCGGCAGATTTAGAGATTATAGAGCAAATTTATAGTAATATCCGAAAATCACAAACCATGCATGTTGAATAAATGACTGTTGGCCCACATGACCAGCAGAGGGAGCCCTCCTCCTACATTTGGAATTTTTTGACTCATCAACCCTGCACTCTGTCCCCTTATGGGTGTTCAATACCTCTCTCATTAGGTTTCATTGATACATCATTAAATCACAATTATCCGCTAATTGCAGACCTATTAATAAATAATCAAGTATTGTTCAATGCCAGGAATATTTATGCCTGAATAACCGTGGCTTTGATGTAACCCCAGTAACACAAATTTATCAGTTCACCACACACCAAAAGCTGGTGTTTGCCAAAAATGTTAATTAATAGCGCAGCTTACAGAAAACAGGCCACTGTTATTTCAACGACCCAGTGATATTTGAGCAAGGATTTACTGTTCCTGCCTTAATGTATGCTAATCTCCACGCATATCGCTGCTATTTGCCAGACTGTGCAGGCTTACCCCCCCTCTGGACCCCCAGTAAAATGGCTACTGATTGGTGCACAGAAAACTGCAGCCATGGCAACCAGCTGTTTGGCAATTCCTCTGATGGTGGAGGTGGAGGGAGGGGATATTGGCCTGTAGGTATATACTCCCAGACACTGACAGACAGACAAACACCCACTCCTGGGCATCTGACAGGGTCGGAGATAGAAAGGATGGGAAAATACTGATTGCAGACAGGCAACTTTCCTTATTCGACCCTCTTATATAAGGTTTAACCCAAGCCCCTCACCCCCCTACTTATTTTTCAGACAAACCCCCTCCAGACAAAGCCACCCACTGCTCTTCCTCTTTAGTGTCTAGTGTCTGTTTTTGTGTTTGTGCTTGATGTCTGCTTTTGATTTCGCCATGAAGCCGTGAAGGGTAGTCGTGAGGTTCAGGGTTAAGTCAGTAGGTGGTGGTTAAGCCTGTGGTGACGTTCAGGGTCGTGTGCAGTTCTTCTCCGTCTCTCTTTCTCTCTGTCTGTGAGTCTCTCAGTAAGTCTGTGTGAGTGTGTGTGTGTGTGTGTTCTTTGTTTCTGACTCTGTGTCTTGCTATATGGAGTCTATCTGATCCTGGTGGGATATAGATATAGACAGGGGTTAATTTGTGCCTGATCCTGCCGTAACAGTATCCGG
>JAPZEA010000010.1:11157853-11173322 GCA_029783685.1 Heniochus monoceros
AGACAGTGAGGAAAGATGAGGAAAAAAAAGCAGGCTACAAAAGTTGTGATACAATGTGTTAACTCTTATCTCTTGGCCTAGATCATGATCAATTTCTAAAAATCATCAAGACCTGGAGGAAATTAACAAAATGCTGTATTGAGCACGGCGCAGAGATCATGGCCTCGGTCATGCGGTAAATGCCAAAAACAAAAGATGAGATGTGTGAAAAAACAAAAAGTGGGTGGTGTCCTGCTTGCATACTGTGGTCTGTTGGTTTTTATAGGCTAAGGAGAGAAGCTTTAACCTAATAATAGAGATGAGTAAGTGAATTAGAATGAGTAATAGTGAAGTGAAAGCCTGCCAGGAGAGCGAATTTAAAACACTGACCTATGAGGGTTGAGGGGAAAAGACAACACTATCTATCTATCTATCTATCTATCTATCTATCTATCTATCTATCTATCTATCTCTGATCTGTGTGTGTGTGTATGTGCATGCGTGCGCATGTTTCTGACTATTCCACTTGTCAGCAGGCAGTCCGTCACCCTCTGTCACTGTGATTGGTGATGACTAGGGCAAGCATGGCCTGTGTCTGAAGCAGGGCTGCAGGCAATCACCAACGACGTGCAAATCCACACACACACACACACACACTTTGTGCCAGCATCAATCTTCTGCAGAGAGACACTCACCACAGGGCTTTGTCTCTTGTCTCTCAGTGAGGCTGATGAAAAAGTACCTAAGTGTGTTAAATATACTGCATGCAATGCCAAGAATGGAAACACTCACACACTCAACATGCAGATAAACACTGAACTTCTTGTTGTCCTGCTGAGGGGCTAAAACAGTTGAGGTCACACACGCTACCTCTGGGGAAAATAATTTTCCATCTTGCCAGCAGTGGAAGGGTGACAAAATGACAGCACATGCAGAAAAGGCGACAGGCAACACACACACACACACACACACACACACACACACACACACACTGACAGGAATGCATTCAATATAATGCTGAAACTAAATCTAATTGCTGATTTTGTAAGACAGAGGATAGAAGAAAAGGCATTCATGCAAGTAATACAGAACCTCATCCTGAAAAATGCATATTTTATGGGAGATATAGCTAGGTAGTCATTGACTGTGTGTAACAAGAGGAGAGGCTTTTGTTGTTTCTTTAATATGATCACAAGCGGCAGAAAGAACAAACATTAACTGGAAAGAAATAAGGAAACAACCTTTGTACGCCTGCAGCATACAAGCGTACAAGAGAACAAAGGCAACAGAGGCTGTCATTTGCACTAAATTCTTCCCATGATTCGATTACGTAGGACGTTCACATGACAAACACAACAAATTAAATAGACTTACAAATGCCAGCATGCGGATGAAAAATTACTTGGAACCAAGGGAAAAGACACCAATTCAGAAAAGACCAAAAACAAACAAATGCATGCATCATTTTTTGCTTTATGTGAAGTTCTAAATTTGAAATCTATTTGTGCGTAACTTGTTTTTGTTTACATTATGTTTGTATGTTTAAGTGCCAAAGCAGTGCACTGGCAACATAAGCATATAGTTCAATGTGTATATAGTGTGAACTTGGGCAGGAATAAGAATTAAGTGTGTGTCTGTATGTATTAGAGAAGAACAGAAGCAGCATTTTTTGCAGATGAAGGCGAATTTGTGTGTTTGTTATGCAGAAGAAAGACATAGTGAAAACAGGAAAAGAGGGTCAGTGTGTATCTGATGTGTGTTATGAGGATAGTGTGTGCAGGAGAGGTAACAAGGAGCCAAGTGTTTGTTGTAATGAGCTGACTATGTATGAGCGCCAGCAAGCAAAAGAGAGCTCGAGAGAGAGGCAGAGCGCGAGACAGGCCGGCCAGTGTGTTTGTTGCTGCGCAAAGAAAAGTGTGTGCATGTGTGTCAGACTTGTTTTCACGACGGCTAAGCAGCCGGCAGCGTTTTCGGTCTGGTTCGTCTGCGATGAGGTGAATCAAAGCTAATGTAAGCGGCCTGACCCTGTGACTCACAACAAACTCTATTCAGACTCTATTCAAACACTCTCCACGAACAAAGAGTCAAACTCCTTGTGACAGGGAATCACTTCACTTGGCCAAGTGATTCACGATTATTCCTATTCATAGCCTACTTATACGAACTTGAACTACCAGTTGTTGTATTGAATGGTGGCTAAGGCTTCCTGAGGAGATAATTGCTTTTGTGAAGGTCAGTTGTATAGAAAGATAGTTATGCTAGGTGGGTTCAGTATTTTTTAAAGTTTCATTTTGAACTACACTGTGCACAATACACAATCTACAGTTAATGATTAGATGATGGCTGAGTGACTAGCTCCTAACTTGGCCTTTAAATACTACAGTAGAACTTTGTTTCACCTTAGAAATACAGTCTGTTTGAGGAGAGACTCTAGCAGATGTTAGCCGACTCAAGCAGATGCTAGCTTATTAGCTTGCTAGCACTAGTGCTGGGTCGGCAACACAGAAGTCCACAATCTACGGTTAATGATTCAATAATGGCTGCGTAGCTAAAAACATGCTAGTAGGTTAGCTTGCTAGCTGCAGTGCTGGGTGGACTGCTCAAAAGTCCACAACCTATAGTTAATGTTTAGATAATAGCTGAGTGGCTAGCTGCTAGCTTGTGCTGGAAATGCAGCACTAAAGCTCTGTTTAACCTCAGACATAACGTCTGTTTGAGGAGAGACCATCAACAAACGGCTATGAACAGCAAGCTAAGGCTACATGGCCGATGGGCGAAGCCAAAGGTGACAGGAAGCTGGTTTTTAGTAGCCTAGCCAGTCCCTGGCCAGTCTACCACATAGCATATGAAACAACTGTCTCTTAAAAATGATAATAAATAATAAAATAAACTGTTCAATGCTATTGTAGTAGAAAGACAACAATGCATCATTTTCAAGTATTAATTTCTAATGAAATACATTGTAACAGCACAGTCAAACCCACTGCCAGTATGAACTATATAAGATAACACTGTAATAATAGCTGGCTCGGCTGGCAGTAATAACATTAGAAGCAACATTAGAAGAAGAAAAAAATTAAAGAACAACAAAACAGGTAAAAAACAAGCTGCAATGAGTGCACTTTGGTTAGGCTAGCTTGTGATATAACCAGTTTTCTGTAATGAACAATCATTTTTCAAGTATCAATATTAGTTACATATAAAAACACACAAAACAACATACTCAAACCCAGATAGAAGATAACACTGTAATAACAGCTTGCTCAGCTGGAAGTAAACATGCTAGCAGATTAGCTCACTAGCGGAGGTGCTAAGTCAGCTAACCGCATGATATGAAACCTTACACTGAAAGACTCTCAGTTTTTGTTCTTTATGACTATTTGTTAATCCAGCTGGGTTGAAAGTGAGGTTTGAAAGCTGTACTATGAAGTCAGAAATTACTCCATTTATTACTTTAGCACCACAGTGCCACTGCAGCCCTGGCAGTTGCAGAGTGTGGTGCCACTGTAGCTAAAAGATTTTGACAATCATGGCAGCTGTCAGGTACAGATGCTGAAAATGGAGGCTTAGCAGTTGACATTGCTGTCTATCAGTTGTCATTTTATGTCATTTTCAGAGTGTGTGTGTGTGTGAGAGAGAGAGAGAGAGACAGACAGAGACAGTGTGGTTATGTTCCAATGATGCGAATTGCACAGCAACATTCAGTCTGTGCCTGTAATGCTATACTGAAATGGAGTGTCTCAGTAATACACACAGAATGTGGCTGATGCTGACAGATCTCCCACATAACTTGGATAATATTAAGCACACACACACACACAGTCTGATCTGGTTTCCAAGTTACTGTATCCGGTAAATAAGATAATAACGCCCATGCTTCTTTAATCACAGCTCTGTTTGCAAATGATAAAGATTATAGACGAAAAAGAACAGCGAGACGGAGAGCTGGCAGAGAGAGGTAGGACAGAAATGAAGGAAGATGAATTTAGAAAAGCACTTAAGAGAAAAAGAAAAGAAAGCAAAAAAAAAGAAAAGATTTAATAAGTCAAACAATGAAAAAGCAAGCGATGTTTGTTAGGTTAAGGGCTGTGCAGAGATGAGAGTAACAGAGAGGTGAAAAAAGACTGCAAAAGGGAAGTGAAAAGAAATAAAGAGAGGTATGTGTGAGAGCAATAATTAGAATACATAAGGGGAGAAAATGAGATACAGGGAGATAAGAGGGTCACTGTGACGATGAGGCGGAGGGGAAGGAAGAGGAGGATTGTGCAACACAGTAAAAACCTCACAGCTCAGCTTTCTTCCTCTCCCTGCACTGCCATGCTGTGTCACATCAAAGCGAGGAGGAGCTCAAGGTGGGATGAATTCATCTCATGAGAGAGTGTGAGATGACGGAGAGAGAGAGAGAAACTACTGCACAGAAAAGAATGGAGGGCGATGATGGGACGAGTGAAATGAGAGAGAGGCCTGGAGGATCGAGGTGAACAAGAGGGCAAAGAGAGAAGTGAGAGAAGTGATAAAATAGAGGCTTGCCAGGCTTCCCATGAAGGAATCCTTGGAGCATACTTGGAACAGTAACGATAGAAGGTGCAATGGTGGAGAGAAGTATTTCTACAGCTCTTTTCCCCTCCTTCCATCCCTCCTCCGCCTTTGAGCACCTCCCTCTTCCCCCTCCAGCGATGCAATTTGCTGAAACCATACAACACGGATGAAGTGACTTCACTGGATAAAGTTAGCTGCTGCAGCAAAAGCTCTTTCCCACGCTGATTCAGCTGTACTCCAGAGGACACTGTATATCAGAGGGGGGAACTGCTAGAAAAGGAGGGCTGGGAGGAGGAATTAATCCTCAAAGGAGAACTGCAGTCAAAAATAACAATGATTCTGCATGCTGAATCTTCTGAAGCTAATTGTGATGTAAATGTATTAATCATACATTCACCCAGCAGCGTGGTAGTTGATTCTGCAGAGGGGGGTTGCAGGAGCCCTGATGTCATTTTCCTTCACTTCGAACTTCGACTGAAAGGGCAGTTATATGTTGGTATCCATTTTCCAAGCACAGTGTCCACAATAATGCTTCTACATACAGTATCTGTATTTGGACTAAGAAATCAAAAGTTTAGCTTTGTGGCTGCTGTCTACACTACCACAGTTTAATATAATGCACACATGATTGCCACTGCACCTGGATGGTGCTGTCACAGTCTTTCACAAGAAAATGACTCCTATTCTTGAGGCTCACGCTTCATCTGGATCAGACATGTCACCTTTTCTGGGGAGAAAGTCAGACTTAAGCAAGACCAGGACTGCAATAGCTGCCCCAAAGTAGACACCTAAGATACAGTAAGCATTGAATTTCACGCATTATACATGATCAGACTGTATTGTGCTTGAATTATATCCCAAACAGTAACTATGTTTATATTCTTTGACTTTGTGATATGGACTGACAGTGAGCTACGCATTTAAATGGCCAGTACGCTTCCTCAGAAGTCGGATGGTGGAGTAGCTTCAGATGACCCCCCACACCTTTCCAATGTCAGATTAATTCCCGCAGAATTGGAAACTTGAGAAGAACCTGACCAATCATAGCTCTTGCCGTCGTCATGTGGTGTCTCCATAGCCATGACAAAGCTACGCCGTAACCCCTTAATACACAACTATATAGATGTTGACATCACAGACAAAGAGATCGAAACATACCATCATTGAATCGAGGACTCTCCCAAACCTCAGAAGCAGCTTGATATACATAAACAATAGATTTGACATGAGGCTTTCTTATTGGCACCTTGAACAACTGTTTGTTAAAGCTTTTTGTATACTACAAACTGGAAGCCCCCAGCAGCTCACAGTCCTACAGCAGCTGCTGTGTAAACATGCTGTGTTGTCCTTGAAATCATCTCTTTCGGTTAGAATCTCGATTTAAAAGCTCAGCCTAAGTGCCGCTGTGGATTCAACCACGAAAATGCAAGCATCTGTCTTGTGACTCTATTTCACAGTTGTGTGATTCGGGGGCGCATGATTCATTTCGCTGTATTTGCTAAGCATACAGATCCTCCCCGAGGCTAACGTATTGACAACTGGGGCCCATTTGGACCTTTGCTCTCAGTGCAAAGCAAAGCCTCCAGCCAAACTGGACTTAAAAATGTCAATACCAGCAGGGTCACAAGCAGTCAGCCAGTCAAATTAATGGATGTATTCAAATTCAGAGGCGATGAGAAAACCCTTTGTTGTGAACACTTATAGCAGTTATGTATCAGCGATAAACCAACTTGAACTCAGATCACCAAGTTACTTTTACACAAATTATACATGAGAGTGCTTTCTCACTGATTGGATCACTGTCAAACATGCAGTCATTCAGCACAGGCAGAGGTAGACATACAAGTAAACTACACACCCACATGAACACACCCCACCGGCTTTGAAAGTCAAAACAATAATCTTCCCTCCCTCTCATCTCCTCTCTCCCTCGGTCTCCCTCTCACAGACACGCGTGAACGACGGCAGTGTTTTGCATCCTTTCGCAGCGCCAACCCCAGATAGTGAGTCAGTGTTCGCACACAGCCAGTTTATAAATCGCGTCGGCCCGCTGACAATGAAACCAGTGATTAACTGGATCATCTTGGGATGGGAGGAGATGTCATAGGAAGACAAGAAAGTCAGTGTGTGAGCGTGAAAAGTCAACATCTCTTCCTTTCACCGCCTCAGCGGCTTCCATTTTTGCAATGCTGGCTGCACAATCTGCATCTGGTTCTGCCTTTATTCTATCGGTCTTTAATCACTTTGCAGATGACGTCCCGTTTGAAACAAGTCTGGAGACTAATTCCCTGAGAAAACATAGTTTCAAACTGGTAGTCTAGGTTGAAACAAATTTAAATGATTAAAATGAAAAGCGTGTCATTCGGTTTTGGATTGCCGATTGCCCTTGCCATTTTAAGATCTTTTTTCTTGTGCCACTATGTCTTGGGACTTGAGGGCTATATTTGCAAGGCCTATAATCCAAGTTAATAACCTGCAGACATTTTGTTCTTCCTGGATCTTCTCAATTTTCACCCTGTCCATCCTTATTTTCCCTTCTATGCAGCAGGGAGGCTGATCTGCCTCCCCTGGGGTAGGAGGGAACATCTAAAAACCCCATGACAGCATTACAGTATCACAGCTAAGCCCATAAACACAGCATACAGGGTTAATAGAGTGGGAAACCATAAAGGACGAGGGGGGGTGGAAGGAACCAGGAGTGAGCAAGAACAAGAGAATAAGATGAAAACTTGCTTAGATCATTTCATTTCAGCATTTTGTCAGCCTTGTTTTCTTTCTTTCCGTTTTCCAGGGTGATCACTTGTCACATGTTAATTGGATTTTATTCCATTTTTGCATAATAATGATACATTTCAGCGCCGTGTTCTGCGGTGGCGTGCATCATTCTTGGCGAGGTTATCACATTACCGATGCGGCGATTAAACCTTTTTTGCATATGTGATTAACGGTGTCAGCTACAGACGTAGAACAGCTCATCTGCATGTATGTGAAAGCCACAGGGATGACAGCGGAACAAAACGCTCAAGTCGCAGAGAGGAGAGGGAGGCGGAGGAGGACGAAAACAGGTAGGTGGGTGTCCCAGAGGGTCAGGAGTTGAGATGAGAGAAAGGAGGAGAAGCGCGGAGGACGACGGCAGGATGTAGAGAGACGACAGAAAGGGGAACAAACACATTGTAACCTTTGCACTAAGTTTTGCTTTCCAGACAGATATTTGACACCTTTCTGCTGCGTGTGTGTTTATAGCCGCTTCAACAGCTGGTGGCTATCTGCCTGCTAAAAGGCCTTGTTGTCAACACCTCTGATTTGTTCAGCAGCAGATCCATGTGTCCGCAGGTGCTAGATGAAATGTGTCAACACGGGCTCGGACGTGGACGCGAAGCAAGTGTCTATTTTTGTCTGTGCAATTTAAATGGCGCAGAGATGCACGTCTGGCTCCCCAAGTACAGATAACAATGACCTTCCCCGCCAGATCCATAAACACATCAGGGTCACATGTTCAAACAAACCATCCAACTGACTGGCTAAACCTCCCAGTGGGTGGATCTGTCAGCCTGGATGTAATAATTACATTAATGGAATCGAGTTTTTCCTCTCCCTCTTTTTCTCTTTCATTCCCACACTTCCTCACCGCTCTCTCCCCCTGCTCCCTCCTCTTTTTGTACAATTTTGACCTTCAGCAGAGTGTGAAGCACATTGGATCGGTGTAGCATGGACCCGGAGCTGTAACAGAGAGCAAAATAATGAGGTAATCAAGCTTATCTCACTTCCTGTCATCAGTCAAAGTGAGATGTGTTCAATTGATCATTGAGCTGAATCACATCCATCAGCTGTCAGAGGTGATGGATGTGCATTTGAGTGGGCCAATAAGGAGGAAAATAATAACACCTTACAGCTCCCTAAAACAGCATCTTCTTACACCTGTGTGTCTTCAGTATGTGTGCATACAGTATATCCAGTCACCTTAATGGTAACACAGCGCTTCTGTCTTTATGTGTCAATATGTGTGTGTTTATCCCCGGCGTGCTATTCCGAAACCTATCGAGCGTCGCTAATGACTTGGCTTGAATTGCACTGTTTACTCCTCTGCTACCCTATGAGGTTCACATGATATGAGGTGGGTCTCCTTCCCAGCAAGAAAACGTGAAAGGCGCGCAAAGGGGAACGTTATTGACAAGGTCACAGGAAAAAGCGAGGGGGGGGAGGACAGTCCTCCTACACAAAACACTGTGGAGAATATGCTCCATCTCCTAGTTCCCCTTGCTCCATTTGGTACAAATATATACACTGACCTGTGTGTGTGCATGTGTGTGTGTGTGTGTGTGTGCATCTTAGAGTTGAGCACAAGGGCTCGTGCTCATCCATTCATGGCAAAGTACCCATGACCACTCGCCACCCCAAATCTGCCAAAGAGCAGCCGAATATCATCAACCCGAAAAAAAAGCATGCAGGACCTATTACACACAACCCCATAGACACAGACATAAACGCACACACTCACACACAAGGCCCAGGGGCAGAGCAGTGTCTGCGCTTGTACACATGAATAAGCCTCATTGAGTGGGGCTCTATTCACGCTGAGCCATGAAAAAGTAGGCCATTACAGTGTCTCTCTCCCCTCATTCTGCTGCATGCACCCCGACAACACGCGCATAAAAATGCAGAGTCTGCGAGGCTGCAACAGATTAACCACTCTGTCAATCTCTCACACACACACAGAGCGAAGGCCTTTTTCTGAACAGCCATCATTGACTGTGTTGAGGTGCTCTCAGGCGGACAGACTCGTCACCGTGCTGACACATTCGGCCTTTTAATCACCTAGACTTGACCTCAGCAGTACTCTGCACTCCAATACAGTCTGATTCAGTCTCTCACAGAATGAGCGAGTGGGTTAGTGATTTTTTCCCCCCCAGAGGCTGAGAACAAGGTGCACAAAGGATGGAGAAATGCTGAGCTTATAAGCCATGGAAATACAAAGAAGTTCCATATTTACTCGCTCTTTGTTAACACATCCTTCAAAGGATGAGGATTTTTCTCAGTTTTTTAAATAGATTTTAACTTCAAGGTGAACTCAAGATCAGAGCTGAAACAGTTTAAAATGAACTGCAATTACAAGCAAACATTGCTGTTTTTCTTTACCTTATGTGATAATCAATGAAATATCTTGAAATTTAGAGCATGTAGGCATCATGTTTTTTTCTTCCACAGTTGATTAATGGAGAAAATAACTAGTGAATGATGAAAACAATACCATCAAGATTCATGCAGAAGTGTTGCTAATAAAACTCTAAATTATGGTTGATGGACCAAAACGTAGGCAGTGAGGAGAACTAATGAATGCAAAGCAGTCGGGGGGAGAAAACTGATGCTGTTTTTTATAGTGTAATTTAATTGTGAGCGATGGCTTTGTCAGACACCAACACGGCAGAAAATGTCAAGGCGAGGATAGAGACTGTCCTGTCCTTTGAGCAGCAAAATGAACGGAGGCGATATATCCCAGGAGAGCAGAGAGGAATCCATCTCTGACAGACCTCACCTTCTGTTATCACCCGGGAAGAGGGAGGAGGAGAGGCTCAAGGCGAATTAAAACCAATGTTGGACCAAAACATTTTAATGAAAGACAAAAAGGAAAAGAAAAAAATACCATTGCAAAAAAAAAAAAGTGATTGTTTTGAGGTTAAAGAAACAGTTTGACATTGTTTGACATGAGAGTTAGATGAGAGGATTGATACCACTCTCATGTCTGTACACTAAATGTGAAGCTACATCTAGGAGACAGTTATCTTAGCTTAGCATAAAGACTGGAAACAGGTGGAAACAGCTAGCACGTCATTTTGCCTCAAACCACAAACTGTCTTTTTTATGCTTTGGATTTTGAAACAAACACGATATAATGTGTTCATTGGTGAGCTATGGGTGTGCTGGCAGGTGGGTTTTGTTGGGCTAGCCGTTTCCCCCTGTTTCCAGTCTTTATGCTAAGCTAAGCTAACTGACTGCTGGCTTCAGCTTCATATTTACCGCAGAGACATGAGAGTGGTATCAATCTTCTCATCAAACTCTCTGCAAGAAATAACTCTATTGCACAAAATGTCAAACTAGTCCCTTTTATGAGGACTTGTGATTTTGAGTTACTTGTTATCTTACTGTAAATTCTTGAGGTCTTTGCTTTGCTTGTCCTGAGACAGGAGAAATTGGTCACAGACATTCTCACCTACCTATTATTGAAAAGAAAATCCAATTTTGCCTGAGTTAAACCTCCCTGCGCTCCATTACTTTCAGCATCAGCACACAACAAGCACCCCCCCACACCAACACACTCTGATGTTCTCTAGTATCAGGTTTTCTTATGAAACTGATACAGAGGCTGACCTTTAAGCCGGACCAGCGCGGCCAAATCAGCAGCCGCTCTTTATCACACACACACACACACAGTCAACACACAATACACACACCTGTGTCTATCTTAGGTCTGAACATGGAGGTGTGAACAGGCACGAAGGGAGCGTAACTTCCTGTTTACAGTCAGGTGACCAAACATCATCGGTGAAGCAGTTAAATGCACCTGCTCAAACACTGCCATCATCTATCTATTCTTGGACGGCTGCACAGATGAAAGTAAGCCCTAACAATGCACCAAAGTGACAACGTGTCAAAATAATGATGTACTGCTTTCATTACCTTCTGTCCTCTGAAATCCTGCCAGCTTTCTAGTCTTTCTAGTGCCAGTCAACACTGTGCTTATTCCAGCAGCCAGCGTGATATCAGACTGGCAACAACGCCAGTGAGCCAGGGGATTATCATGTGATGTTATCCCATTTGCTGTGTGAAAGACATAATATGAGGAGGTATCATGCTGCTCGGGATATCTGCACTGAAATGTAGACATCATTAGATTGAAGTCAAGGAAAAAGGGACGTCTGCAGCTGGGTGTTTTTGAGTATCTAACTAAATATGCATTTGCATTAAACAAATCACATCCTCTGGCAGAGACAGGCAAATGCTGCATGACCGAGATGTTACTCTGTGAGATGGACGCTTGGCTGCTGCACTCCAGCCCTCATCGAAACATCAAACAGATCAGTCGATCCACGCGGGAGAGCATCATGCGACTTGTAGATCAAGCACACCTGCTGACGGCGGACTGACACACAGCCAAGAGCTCAGTCGGCTTTGAAATGTAAACCAGTCCACACTCAGTCAGGCGATGCAGCTCTTTTCAGCTTGAGCGAGAACCACAGCACGACTGTAAGGAGAGGAGGACGCTCGCAAACAAGACGACAAAAAAACAGCAGCTTGGGGTTAGATAGCAGGAGAAAGATTCGCTTTTGGTAACGTTTTAGCAGACAGGAGCAGTTTCGGCGCTGCAGGAAATCCTAACAGCTTTGCACACACACAGACAGTCTATTTGCGTTCAGTATGGGAGAGAAATATTTGCATTGCAATGCTCTGTCAGCACAGGGGCAAACTGAGACAGACAATAATGCTTTGATGTTGTCATTCAGCATCCTGCTGTGATGTGTGCAGGTGTTTCCCTTCTGCACATGCGCACACACTGCTGTCAGTTTAGTAATGTGGCAGATGCAGCACATCACATAAAGGAATAACCACACGCCAACATTCCCACACACGCTCATCTTCTTCTTCATGTTTAAATAAAATGCATCCCCCACTGTGGAGTCTGACAGGTTCATGTGTTCACGCACGTGTGGATGCACGCTCACACCGCCTGTTTCCTCTCTGATTGGCTGGGGCTGGTGACAGACACACTGTATGCCTGCGGTGCGCATATGTGTGTGTTTGTGCAGACCCTCTGTTGCAAAGAAGGGGGTCAGAGCCAGGGGGGAGGTGATTGGCTGGTGAGGAGAGTCACAGCATCAGCACATCCTTAACCCACTGCCCTTCTTTCCTCTCCTCCAGTCCATCCCATCCCCCCACTTGGCTCTGGCAGCATACTGTGTGTGGCAGCGGGCACACACACATACACTTACACATCACCTATAGAATCCCTCATATTCCCTCACAGACCTGCACGCACGCAAACCCCCCATGGCAACCCCCTCCTCTTTAAATGTTAAAGACTTGTGAACGTGAGAGCGCAGAATAATTGGGCTGTCAATAACGTCTGGCGACAGATCCTCCCTCGAAAGGTGAAAAAGGTTTAAAAGGTCAGAAATCTGGCTCAGAAACGCCAGATGAATTAATTCCAACACAAGGAGCGTGGCGTCACACGACCAGAGGAACTGAAACATGGTTTAACATGCCTTTTGCTCTCGAGGACTACACGATTTAGACGCGAAAACCAGGTAGACTAAAGGATATAAGATGATGAGCCTATTGCAGAATACAGTTTCTCAATCGCCACCTTAAATATAAAGGGCAAACCAACACAATCCAAAAAGACCGGTGCGTAAAAGGCGCAACCGTGCGGTTTCTCTCGCTGCCCTCCACATTCTCGACTTCCTTGAGCCATGCCATCCCCCTCTCTCCCTCAGGATGCGAGAGAGGTGACAATACATTGTATCAAAGTCAGACTGTTCAGCAAAGAGCCAAATTTATCACACCAGCCAGCTTTTGTGTCGCTTAGACAGCCCTGCTATTCTGCCTCAGTCATAAACCAGCAGGTATCAGCGTCGCAGAGGACAAAGAGACATCAATAAACCTAATGACTATTTAGTGGAGGATGTTAGGGCTTGCTGTAAATACGGGTCCATTATCCTGACGCCTTTGCAGAGACATCTACAGTACAGATGAGAAGAGCTGCAGTTAGCTCATCCAGATGATGCAACTCAAAGCATACAGCAAGCAAAAACCCGGCCAAATATAGCAAGAAATTCACCAATAAATGACATTAACTGCGTCTAAATTTGATGTAAGGTCGAATTTAAGCCCATGAAACTGATAAGGCATTAATCCAGGACCGGTTTCCCTGTGTGTCATTCTGAAGGCTACGCTTGTCATTGTCCACCTGTCTCTGAACACGGTTTGGAAGGTGTCGGTGGTGTGATTTCAGATTTATGCTCCACTCACCTCGCAGTCGTACAACTCGCTGAGCTGCTCGATGATCCACTCCTCCAGGACGAGTCTTTTCCGCAGCTCTTTCCTGTCGTACTTGACCGTCACTTTGCCCTGCTTCTTCTGGACCGGGTCGTCCCCGGCGGTGATGGGGCCGGACCCCACGCAGCCCACCCCGGTCGCCGCTTGGAAGAAGACGCGGCTGCCGGCGGTGGGCAGCGGGGCACTAGTTTCGGTGCTGGCGGCCGACATTGCGGGATGTGAAGGGCTTCTTACTGGAGAAATGTGTGAATGAGTGGGGGCTGCGGAGCTGAGAGGGACTGGGCGCTGCACAGCAGACAGGAGACTGGTGAGGCGCTTTTAAACAGCTGCTATTTAAAGCGCAGCGCCGGAGACAGCCGAGGAGGCGGAGCGTGCGCTGCAAGAAATGAGCATCTTGGGCGCTTGTCTCCTTTTAAAATTAACATCTGTGTCGCTTAAAAAAGAAAAACCTTTTTCTGAGGAGTGGCATGAAGTTATGGGTCTCCAACACCGTGTCTCATAAGAGGATTTACAGGTAATAACTGTTGGACATGATTATTGCTGAAAATTGCAGCGGATTGAGGGAAGTTCTGCACTGATTTTGACTGAAAACTCTTGAAATGGCTCTGAAAGATGCCATTAGCAGGCTCTAAAGCTTGCTTTAGAAAATACAAAGATTTTTAGATTGCTTTGTGATCACAATTGTTACCTTAGATCGGTACTTTTTGCAGTGTGCCAGCCAAATTCCCTCAATGATGCTTGTCTGGGGAGAGAGCAGGTGCTGGAAAGCTTCAGCAGAGGGTCTTTCCCAATTCTCGCCATGCATGCTCTTCTGCCACTTTGTCTGATTATTTATTTAATAAACTATATCGCGTATTGGTGTCTGTTTGTGTGATACACAGAAGTGTAGAAAAGGCTGATATGCACACCTGATACTGGATGACAGGCATTTTTCCAAATAACTGTGAACCCAGAGATTTCAGTCTGGCAAGGCTCCCCATGCCAGACTTTTGCGCCACCTGTCGACCATGTGTGTGTATATATATGTGTGTGTGTGTGTGTGTGTGTGTGTGTGTGTATTCTCACTGCATTAAACTGTGCAATACATGATGCGCTTTGGTATGGGGTCACCCCACATTCTTCAGTAGTTGATGTGAAATAAACCTCAGTTAACGTTTGATTGCGCTGGGTGTCCAAAAGAAAAAGATTATATTTCTGCTGCCAGTTGGACCTCTAGCTGCATAACATGTTGCAAAAGCCACTAACTGAACGCAAACTTCAGACTTCAGCTCTGACTCAGCCCACTTCAGATAACAGCACTCGTGTTTCATAACACGATCTCTGCGCTCAGCTCTGGCGCACAGCCGTGCAGGTGCCTCCCTGTCCTCATCATGGCTCTCCTGTCCGTCCTCACGCCTGTCCTGGCGGTGCTCCTGTGCTTGGTGATAGGCTTCATGCTGGTGAAATCACGGGAGACGGAGACCACCTCGACCTCCTCGGGAAAAACTAAAGGGTCAGCAGCGGGCTTTAGACCGTGGGTGGACCAGGATCTGCAGGACGACACAGAAGCCACAGCGAGGGAGGAGGGTAAGCGCTGAACGGGAACGTTGATTTTCTTACTGACAGGCAGCGGTGGGATGTAATTAAGTGCATTTACTCAAAGTCAAAGAAGCTTTCTTGTACTTTGAGCATTTCAAGTTTATGCAGCTGTATACTTGCGCTCCCTCGCAATAAAATTTGCGTTCTCCTGCGATACTTTTGCATTCCCTTGCAATAGTTTTGCGTTTCCATGAAGCAAAGTCGACATTTCATCTTCGGTACCTAGCGGGAAGTTACACTTAGAAGCTGTGCACAGGCATGATGCATGACAGGTTTGATATATTTGAACATGATATGTGCAAATATGTTCGCCATTAAACGG
>JAPZEA010000010.1:11318472-11334986 GCA_029783685.1 Heniochus monoceros
TCGACGAGGTGAGGTGAAGGGGGACTGTGGCACACATTCCACTCCTGAAATTAGGTGAAGTGACGCAACTGGTTTAACTATGTTTCGCTCTGAGAAAACGCTCAATCCATCAAGTGTCAGCGGAGACTACAACAGCCTTCCATGTGTCAGCGTGTTGCGGCGGGCGCCCACCAGACGGCCGGCCATTAATTATTAAACAGCAGAGTCAGAAGGAAGCAGCGGGTAACCTGTGACTGAGCCATGAAAATTCACAGCGGCTGTCCAGGTAAGAGCCCGAGGGCAGAGAGAGAGCTGAGAGGAGGCGAAGCACGAGTGACAAAGAGCCGGACGTGAAGAGACTGAGGTACATCTCATTTTTTAAAGACCAACGTTCTCCTACTGAGGAAGATTCAGTGATTTCAAGAAAGAACCCGAATTCTATCCTGGTTTTTAACACGTTTATCTGTTTCTAATTCCAACAGGCACCAGCTGAGTTTCTAATGGGACGCTGGGACAGAAGGATGTTCAACACACAGTGTTGTGGGTAATATATGGTGCATTTGTGTCGGGAAAGCTGCAGGGTACATGCAAGGTCACATAGACAAGAATCAAACCTATGGCTATGAAGCCATTTAACAAGCTATGGAGGCAGAACTTTCACATAGTTTGTTCATGTCTGTATTTAATCAAATCTGGTTTCCTGAGATTTCCAGAAAACGGTAGCCATAACTTGCCACTAATGCAAACATTCATTAATCAGACTGTTGTGTCGGGATCCTGCTGTGAGCGATCACACTGTGCCAAAATGTTTGTGTTTTGTCTTTTTATACTACGACTCTGGGACACAAAAGCCACGTTTCCACCAAGCGGTCGAGATCGGTTTAGTTCAATTCGTTGTTCTGTTTGCATTTCCATTGTACCAATAGAAACACTACACTCTGTCGTGCTTTTTCACTACCTGTCTGTTGAGGTATCTAACACACTGATCCAGTAATAAAAGGTGGATCCAGAAAAATGCAGTTCATTGATTGGTCAGAAAGAATCGCAGCCAGGGTCGTCTCATTGGCTGCTTTGGGTTTTTTTTCAGCACCCTTTTCTGCAACAAAGCTTGTCTGCTTGTTGTGCACACACCAAGAATAAAGACCTTGAGTCATTCAGGGTCCTCCACTGTGTTCTTGTTATAAGAGTAGCGTAGCTCAGTGCTTAATGTGTTTGCATAGCCGGTGTGTGGTTGAACGATTGAGAGCGAGCAACAAAAACATGACAATGAATGCAAGCGAGCAGAGGAAAAGGTTAGCAGTAAGTTGGCAGTTGGCAGTAAATGTGCAGTATATGTTACAGTGTGTCTGGAAACATGAAGCAGGTTAACCCTGAAGCTCAGTAACAACCTCGACTACACTGAAGAGTTGTGTCTGCAGTGGAAACACAAGGCAGATCCAGGGTTGTATCTAACATGTTGGTGTGGCTTAGGAAAGGGTTGCAAGGGTTTGGCGGAAACGCTGCTACATTTTCTTCTAAAAGCCAAAGTAACAAAAAGATTAAATTGAGTTGACTCATTTAAAGCAAAAAAATAAAGTATAATTTCTGCTGTTAGTCATATGCTGTGTGTGTGTGTTTGTGTGTGTGTGTGTGTGTCCGTGAGATCATCCATAAATGAGTGTATGTGCAAGACAGAGAAAAAGCATAATCTGCCGGTAATAGAACATGAAACCGAGCAGAAAATTGCAAAAAGAAATGACTCCTAGGGAGGGTGTCAGCTCTGATGAAATAAAGCCCTTCATGTGTGGCCTAATAAAGGCAGGCAGAGGGGCTAATGCCCTCTATAATCACACCTCTATTGTGACACACACAGAGGAGAAAAACACACACACATACACAGAAACACACGTGGTTGCAGCACAGCCAAATAATCAAAAATGGCCTGATAGTTAATTAACAAGCGTGGTTTTGTTCCCCTGGGTGTCAGCTGGCTGCTGCAGGTAAGAGCGCTTGCCACGCTTTTTCCTAATGGACTGAAAACATGACGTGTGTGTTTTTTACATTCAAACTGCAATTAATAAAGAAAAAAAACAAGCTAGAAGCAAAAAAAAAAAAATCAATCCTAAGTAGAAAAAATGAGCAACAGGTGCTCCCTCCAAAGTATCTGATGGCCAACTTGCTGCATTTATGACGGTAACCACAATATGTAATTATGATCGTCAGTGTGTAAGTGCTCCACTTGTCCTCGTAATTTAGGGACATAATTAATTTTGGAGTTTTCAGCGGCATATCAAAAGCAGGGACTTTGCCCAATCTTTGTGTTTAGCGAATTGATTAATTGGATTAAATCAATTCACTAAACTGAAACATTGATTTTTGAATCCTGGATCATGATTCAATTACTTCAGCGAATAATACCGTGATGTGAATCATGCTGTATGTGCAGCTGAGATGGTGGAGTTCATATTCAGAATATTAAAGTGATCCTCACAACCTCTAAAGATGACTGAATAATATCTCTGGGCGATGTTTTTTTTTTTTTTTTTTAAATAAACATGTATATTATTGAGTGTTTTCAGCCGGTCCAGACTCTCAGGGCTGGAGAAGGTAGCAGGTATGAAGCATCTTACTTAAGGATCCGCTGCGGTAGCGCTGTGGTACGCCAATGACCCTGCCAGTGTTTCTGAATTCTAATGCAGTCTACCCACCATCACAGGCATCAACTGAGGGGGGCTGTGAGGGAGTAGCATGAAAGATCCACAATTCATGAAGTCCGCAAGGGGGGCGGGTCACGTGGACTCTGGAGCCTGTGCAGACTTCCAGAGAGTCTGCTCGGGGTTCAGACTTCGCTGATTGATCTACCCGCTATTCACTGCAATACAGATGCTCCAAGTTTGTTTTATTCAGGAACGTAAAACTTAGAAATGCATGAAACACAAAAGTATGATGAGATGTTACATGCATCATGTAGAACCAATATCTAACCATATAATATTGTAGAAATATGTAGCAGAAAAAAGATGACACGCAATGCATTAAACAAAAAGTGACAGTATATGAAGGCCAAGGGGCTCGCTTTCAACTTGATTTTGACTTTAACACAAAATACTTTGGAATGACTAGATATCCTCCCAAAGCCCAAATATTAAAAAACGAATATGCAGCGAATAAACTCTCAAGCAGCAGCAAATCACGTTGCATAATGCTTATTTTACAGATTCATTAATTTGGCACTAATTTAGTAACAAGTTCTGAGACTGTTGTTGTAGTTTGCTTAGCTGTGTTTGAAGGCAGGTGTTTGGATTTTGCTTAAAGTTAAACCCAAGTGCATATTTATTCATCATTAATTCATTATTTAAAATGCTACTCTTGTGTTTATGTTTATATTTATGTCGAATCTTGTGCCTGCCTGCAGATAAACTGCACAGTTGTACATGTTTGCTGAGCTGCTGTGCACCGAATAAAAGACTCTACTAGCATGTAATTGGAATTTATGATCTGGCTGTGCATCATTTGAACACCTTCTCTATTTTACCTATAATTAGTGCCAAATTACACAGCTTCCAGGAGGCTTTCAGGAAATTATTGGGATCTGCAGACCTGTAAAATCAAGCATTACAAACAGAGCTTGTCTCTCGCTCACAGCTTGGAGTTGCCCTTGAAGGAAGTGCTAAAATGGACACAAACAGGGAAATAAACTGAAAGGGTGCCACCTGCAGATACGTCCGGTAAAAGGTTAAACATTTGGAGCCTCAGCTACATTTGTAGCGTCTGCCCTGGTTCATCAGTATGGGGGGTATGCTGCTATTATGTTGCGCTGCATGGGGTCTCTGTTCTTTTAACCCTCCTTCTGTCTCCTCCTGTCTGTGTGGTGTCATTACTGTTGATGGGGCAGCTGGAATTGACTCTGCAGGGAGGATATGATTGGACAAAACTATATTCAACAGCTATCATCAGCTGACCTGCCCTTGACCGCCGCCGCACCAGAGGATTTGCTAAATGACCCCGTGTCAAAGAGATTGGTCGTGCTGGACAACTCCTCCGCGAATAGCTGAAAACTGTGCGAGCATGTGTTGGGCCCTGTCAGCCTACTGTGGCTAAATAAAGGATTGTTTGCAACCATCTGGCGGTGGCCGTTCCTTTACAGCACCAGACGCAACTCATAGCGTCCCAACGGGATTCCAGCCAGCCAGCCAGTCCTTCAAGAGAGTGTGGCGGAGCATAGATAAAACCTCATTCTGATGCCCAAGAAAGAGAGAGGGAGCGAGAGAAAGCGGGAGAGAAGAGGAGAGGGAGTAAAATATTGATGAGAAATGTGAGGCACAAAAATAGAGCGGCTCTGAATTCCCAATGAAGGGCAAAGGATGCACACATCCCCACACACACACACGAGGCAGGGTGTAACAATAAAGTAGACGAGTAAATCACGTACACACTCATGCACATGCACGATGGCATTTTTGTGCAAAACCATGATTCAGCACAAAAAAAATCCCATCCACTTCCCAGAAGTGCTTTGCAGCCAGTAGTTAACTGGCTATCTTCCCAGTCTTTTTTTTTTTTTCCTTTGATATATCCTATGTAGCCATCATAAAGAATAAAATGAAATGCATCCTCTCTCATTATCTGCAACTTGAGGTCATGCACAGGCGATATGATAACATGCAACGCGCAACAAAAGGGAACTGAGACATGCTTTAAGAGTTCTTCAAGACCTCGAGAGTCTCAGTGGAATCAAAGAGTGGAGAGAAAGGGCACAAACCACGCAACAATCGGTGCGAGAGCGGGAACACAACAGGCAGGCGGCAACAAGTTCCCGCTGCCAGCCCATATTCTCATACAACACTCCCACTCATCCGTTAACACTTCGCTATCAAACATCAGCGGCTGGTGTGTGTATGTGTGTGTGTCTGTGTGCGTGTTTCACTTAATGAGACCCAGCTGGCCTTTAAACACACTTTAACAATAACCAATTAAATAAAAATTAAATCAGATGTCAAGAAAAAGGAAGGAAAACTAATTTAATCTATCTTTGTTCTTCTAATATATATATTTTTTTATCCCAACGAGGCCCACAGCAGCTCTCAACCTTCAATACTTTTACAGTAATTAATTTGTTTTGAATTACACCAACAAGTGTAGAAGCGATAAGGCTTTCCCCTGGAGCTGTGGTCCAGAGATCATGCTGGAAGACAATTACCAGAAAATGTAAACCCTCAGAGACATACGATCATCCTGCAGAGAAAATGTTTTTTTTCTCCTCAGCCTACATGTATGGCTTCGACCTGTAAATGTTCTACCTGAAACTTCTCACTTTACTGTTTTTCTCTTCTCTTGCCTGGGAAAACAAATGTTATCTGAGATTTGCATTAGCACAAGTTGACAAAATAACTTCTGGCTAAAGTTACATTGCCTAAATAATGCATTAACTGTTCATTATAAGCTCAAGGAAACTGCTGCAGTGATAGTATTAATAATCTACATGCGGCAGCTTCGATTCCGAGACTCTGTGACCTGAGACTGCAGCCGGTCTCTGGAGCAACAAAAACCTTCTCCTGAGTGACTGCAGGAGAAAACAATGAGTCACAGAAAGTCAGTAGAGTTCACGCACAGATCCACACCGTGATGGAGCACAATTCCCATCCAGCCCTGGCCAATTGCAGTTAATTGCTTCTGCGAATGAGTGATTGGGTCCGATTTTTACCACAGCAGGATCGTACAGGAAGAGAGGATGAAGGAAGGAGCGAGGGGGAGAGGGAGATAAAAACAAAAACATTAACCTGTCACGGAGGGGCAATTAACGGGTTGATTAACTCCTAACCATTGCCAGACTTTCCCCCTGTGTGTTGCTGTCTGTGTTTGTGCCAGCCTCTTCTGTGCTCTGATAGAATGAACGGGATGGACTCTGCAAATCCGCTAAAATTTGTGTAAAACCCCAAATTTGACTCGACGGTTTCATTTGCAGGTCAGCGTGTTAACTTTCTTTGTTTTTCTCTCTCTTTTCTCTCGTCCTCTCTAATTCCTCTGTGCTAAAAGTCAGAGCCCATCTGTCATCCACAGAAGCAATTAATGGAAATGAACGGGAATAATAATGGGATTAATTTCACCTCCCCATGCGGATACTGATTTAATCCTCTGATTCAGATTTCCAGTGGAATGAATTGATTTAACCGTGAAATGTTGCCGTTTCAAATCGCGGCGTGTCCGGGCCTTTACAGTTACCCCATTGGTTGTGAGCATGTCTGCAGAATTTTTAATGGGTCTGCTGCTGAATGAAAGGGCAGAGGCAGAATTTAAGAACATTAAAGGGTTAGTTCACCCAAACAAAAAAACATATTTTGGCGACAACAGCAGTTACGTTGTCAGGCCACCAGCTGGGACTTGGAAGGTTAACTTTTGAGACAGCCAGGCTAGTTTTTTCCCCTGCTTCCAGTCTTTATGCTAAGCTAGGCTAACCACCTCCTGGCTACAGCTCTAAACTTATGAGAGTGGTATCATTTTTTGGTGTCTAACTCACAGAAAGAAAGTGAATTAGCATGTTTTCCAAAAAATATTAAACTACTGCTTTAATAGTATTTTATAAATTATGTGCACATCATAGGTGAAATATTATTAATCTCATTGTATTGGGAAGGAAAGCTTGTTTTTTCTGTTAATATTTAGTGAGAATTTGGTCACATTCTTGATCAGACCTGCAGTACAATCCTGCTTATAGTTTAAACACAGAGTGGCCAACTTTTATTAATCACTTGATCGCCCATTTCAAACATATGCAGTGAGGAAAACGAGAACATGACCCATCGTTCCAGGGTTTGCTGCAGACATCCATATTTAAAAATTCCTCCAGGATCATATACCTTGAGCGTGACTCATTTTTTTCCAATTCAAATGGATTTCAACCTCAAACTGGCGTGTGGAACACACTCGTGATAGATCCTGGTATGATAGGAAGACTGGTTACCTTAGCAACCTAGTACCTTTTGGTTCCTTCACATCACTGTGAGAAAATGTTGGAAGCAGAGAGAGCGAGAGGGGAGACAGATCGGCTGACAGGCACGCAGACAGACAGCGAAGACGGGCGGGCAGGTGGACGGGCAGGCGCGACTTGTTTATTGTTGATTAATATACAGACGAGCTCAAGTTTCTGAAAACCCACAAAATGAGACGGAATATAATGAAATATGAAGGAAGACAGAGAAAATATTTGGACAGAAATGGTGGAAGAGAGGACTGAGGAGTGGCCATCAGAGAGCTGCAAATCTCCAAATCATTTCCTGAAAACCTTCAGCACATGAAGTGCGAATGTTAACTCAGATAAAAGAGACACCAGGAAGAAGCAATGACAAAGCATGCACGTGCACACATTTATATACATTTTGCACGCAAGTATTTGCATAAAGAGACTGTACACCAGACAAAGACACAAACAATAAGACATAAATAGAGTTGTTAATCAATTTGAAGACAGAGACACGCAGGTATGCAGACGATCAATACAGAGCCTGATGTGTGTAGTGGAGAGAGCAGTCTGATTGACTGAGACGTGTATCAGCTTTCATTCATCACTTCGACTGTCTCTCCTCCTTCTCTCTCACTCTCACTTTTCTGTAAAGTTCACTCTGGAAGAAGCGAGTGAAAAGAATGGGTTTTGAGTTCTGGAGAGGTACACACGGGGTCACTTTTTAAAATGAAATATTCAATCTGTTATGATCTGTCCGAATAAAGAATTCACTGTATAACTGCAACCGGCTGCGCCCTGTGCTACAGCACAGTCTGTCTGACTGGGCTGAACTACTGCATGCCGTCAGATAACTAAGCAATCGTTCTTCTCTTTGTACGGGGACCTGGCGCTTGTCCAGGAGTGTCCCAGTTCGTCCACATTTGTCCTGGTGTCAAGGTGTCCCAAGTCTTAACAAATATCTGTAAAACACTAAGATTGTCCCAGTTGTCACCATAATCAAAGTAAAAATTATAATGCTATACTTGTTTTCAGCACTTGTGTAGACGATCATCGCGTTCTGTCCTACTCATTGTTACCTAACCTAATATAAAAACGTAAAAAATGCCCCACTTCAACACTGATTTGTCTGAGTGTGTGTCAATCAATCAGTGCATCGTTGTCAGGGCTGTTCCTAGCCAATCAGCATCACAGGCTATGACGCTTGCAGCTCTTTCTCACAGAACCTGTCAGTATGCCAACGGTTAGCTTGTCATTCTTAATTGTGCTAGCTCAAATTCGCTCAAATTCTGTTAAGCTACATGCAAACACACGCCGACACAAAATGTGGAATAAAGCAGGTAAAAAAGACAACAAGCAAAGAGCTGTGACTCATTTAGAATTTAGTTTCATGTCTCCATGAAACAGATGAAAATAACTAATTGAGACGGTGACACATCCCCGTTTTTGGCCTAAAAGTTACAGCAACTTTTCCTCTTTAGTTGCGTACCGCTATCCCAACACACACTGACTCCCTGTCCTTCCCTCTTTCACACATACACACATTAACTGAATACCCAGTGGAAGTCTCCTGTCCAGCATGGCTCTCTACGCTGCTATAAATCAGACAGCTTTCACAGACTCACCACCTGGCAAACAACTGATAGGGAAAGAAAAAGGAGCGAGACCCCGAAGAGCAAATGCACCAATAGATCGGGTCAAATGAAACAATAGAGACAAGAAAAGAGGAGGGAGGAGGGAAAGGGCGACAAAGGGGAGCTGATAAAAAGCCAAAGTACACAAAGTGCGTCTCTGCTGTTAAAAGGCGAGAACAACTCAATTTCAGAATTTACAGCTCTTTCCCTCCCAGCTCCCGCACCTCACGTTATCGTGCAGTTTCAGATGGGAATATTCTATCCGTGTATAAGCCCAGATATTCATGCATACGGTCTCCTATTGAGTGCAATCACACTTTACATGTTTCCTCTTGACTGAATAGGATGCTCCAGCCATTCTAATGAAAATTGATCCCCTCTGGGAAATTCTCTTTTCAGTGAAGATTCAATGATTTGCTCAAGGACTCCTTAGCAGGGTTGGATGTCCACCAGAACTCAGGCGCTCGGTTTGAAGGACAGTCTCCCTGCTCATTTCACCCCCGCCTCGCCGCCTACTTTACAAGGGGCACTCCTCTTTTGCCTGCGGCTATGACCGCTGTTTTACAGACTGCACTGTCCTGATGGGAGTGTTGCATTCAGGCCCTGCAGCGGTGCTCCCCTGCAACTGACACAGACAGGGCTGCTCCTCCAATTTGGTGGATTCATGTTAAATCAAGGCCTAATTATAACGGGGCATCTTTAATTCCGCACAATGCTGAAAATACATGCGGTAATTAATTTCAAGATCAAAACGGCAAAGGCAGCAGTACATGAAAATCCTTCCCTAAATCTCCCTAAAGCTCCAGCACTGTACACTTGCAGGTAAAGCAGATCACATTTATTCTCTCTGACATAGTGACTTCAAAGCCTTTCCTGGGAGGAGAGCTAACAGTATAATTAAATCTATACAGACGATAGGAGAGCAAACGCCTGCTAAATGGCCATCTTATCTTCTCCAGCCTGACAAACTGTCAAACCCTCTCCTCCATTTGTACATAATAGGACGGTGGAGGCAATGACAACACAATGATAGGTAATTGTGAGGAGGTGGGAGCTTAGATGTGGAAAATGTCAGAAGCGACAGTGAGGTGAGATCGATGGATGAAGTCCTGGTTTGTTTGTTTAAAGCAGTGAGAAGCAGCGGGCACGAGAGAACTTTCTCCATCTCCCCAACAGGCTTTATTAACACGTGTTTTTAATTGCAGGCTTTCTTTTTCGCACAAAACAACGCTGTCAAAGTCATGTGTTTCTTCGAGATCAGCAGCTTAACTTGTCGCATCTTAAACCCAGCTCCTCTGGTTAACAAAGACTGAATCTACCAGAAAACCGAGAGGATTGATCATGTGTTGAAAACAATGTTTTCTCTTACAAATTACCTCAGTAGACGGAATAATGACTGTCCACTCCACAAAACACTGGACAAGTTAAAGAGCAGCTTCAGCAACAGACTCATTCAACCCCGCTGCTCTAAGGAACGATACAGGAAATCGTTCCTACCCACGGCAATCAGACTTTACAACTCATCTACCTCTGTCAGAGCCACAATCACACACCTGGACTAAATCTATCTGTCACCTTTGCACTCCAAATCCCAACACTCCACTGTAAATACATATTACATAGTATAACATATACTTAATGTTTATTATGTGACATGTGTTAATTTCAACCATACTGATATTATATATCATGTTTTTACAGTACTCATATTCTCCTGCACCTTTTATTTACGTATTCATAGTACATTACTTATGGTGTATATATTTTGTTTGGTCTATCTATATATCTATCTATCTATATACCAATACCTATTTATTATGTATTTATTAAGCATATATTATACCTACACCTATACTATATATATCCATATATCATATATAATATCATATACATATAATTATACATGTGTATGTATTATGTACTGCAGCCATGTATGTATACACACCTTGTATACTCTAAATATATTACACTTTTTCTAGGTGTGCATACATTATTATTATTATTATTATTATTATTATTATTATTATTATTAAAAGCTCTGAATACTTCTTTCAAAATCCAAGCCACATAGTGTCAGACAGCCTGAGACTTAATGTGTGAAATAATTGAGTGTCCCTTCAGTTAACACACCTACTGCTTCTTGCAATACAAAGTGTAATTTCCAGACAGCACACAAACATTGTTCTTCCTTTTTTTTAATAAAGGCATTTTACATTTCATATTTTGGTGGTACACAATTCAAGTTTTTATAGATTTGGTTCACAAAAGAATCACATATTTAACTGAGCAAACTTCCCTAGATAAAACAATTCTTTAAAAGGTAGCTTAAATAATGGTACAGTACAAAAATGAATGGGTGTATCACAAAGCGTAGGTTTTTTCTTATGAGGAAAGTACAGTGGCACAGTATTTTTCTTTGTAGAAAAAGTAAAATAAAACGGTTCCTCCTTTTTTCTGTTGTTTGTTTTGCAGCAAACAGCCGATTAGAAAACGATACATTCACTGGCTTTCTTCATTCCACTGGCAGAAGGCACTAAAGACCAGGCTTGGATCAACTAGTACTTGCACATATGGCTTGTTTTTTGCCATTTAGATGCCAAAGAGACAGTTCTTCCCCACACAGGACAATACAGTGCCAGACACTTAAGACAATCACAGAGGAGTATGTAAATGTCCTGATGTAGGTGCAGACAAAGTGTTTGCAACTCCTAACTGATCCAAGTCTGCAAAGGAGTTCAGGCTTAATTCAAAACCAGCAGTAAGTGCTCTGAAAAAAGGTACTCTTCAGTTTCACTGCCAGGTCTGAAATTCAGAGTCAGACTGAACTAACCCCGACCCCAAAAAGACTGATCCTCAACCCTGGTTTGTAACACGGGGACAAAAAGGCAGTTCTACTGTGTGAGTCCTGCATCCTTGGCCATGCCGTAGAAGATTCCTCTCTGTGATATTAGGTTTGTAGGAGTGTCAAACTCTGCTATCTGTACATTGTCCAACACCAGCACTCTGCAAGACGAGAGAGGAGAGAATGAGTCATTCACAAAGTCTGTGGTTTTCATAAAGAAGCTTAAAAGGCTAATTGCTTCTACACATGCACTTAAGGATAAAATCCATCTTCTTGGACATATGTTGCATACTGTCAAAACCATTTTGCATCACTGGTATGATTTCACCTGCAAGTACAGTGCTGCCAAAGCAGGCTGTACAAGGTACAATAACTGAGTTTTTATTCTGACACCTGATGACATGATGTGCCCTTTTATACATGTTATACAAGAGGAGGTCTGAGACTTTACTGCATTCACTGTTCTGTGCATGCAGTTTTGAGTTGACAGCTGTTGATGGACAAATGTGTGCGTCTGCTTCTGTTACGACAGATTTGAATCAGAAAATGCACTACAATGATTCAGTTGACTAACAAATTCTGCACTGGAGTGCCACTGCAAGTACTTTGACATGATTGCATGCCGTCTATTGCTTAGCATTAGCACAAAATGATATATACCAGTATACAATAAGCTAAATTTAATAGTTTACTCAACAGTGTTAGAGATGTTGTGGCAGATTGCAAGTATTCACATATACTGAACCTTGTGTAATCCATGATTGTGTTGAGTCTGTGAGCGATGGTAAAGACGGTGCAGTCTTCAAACTGAGTCCGAATGGTAGACTGGATGAGATCATCTGTCTCCAGGTCAATAGCAGCAGTAGCTTCATCCAGGATGAGGATCCTGGTCTTCCTCAGGAGAGCTCGAGCCAAACACACCAGCTGCCTCTGGCCCACGCTGGAAGTGTGACAGCACACAACTCATGAAACACAGCGCTACAGAGAAGCTTCAGCTTGGCTACTATTCATTCCAATGCTGGCTTTCAGCGGCTCTTTTCCTTGGAGCGTACCTGAGGTTCTCGCCTCCCTCTGAGCACTCCAGCTCCAGTTTTGCTGGCTGATTGCTGACAAACTTGTGGAGGTGAGAATGTTGCAGAGCTTTCCACACCTCTTCATCACTGTACTTCTCAAAGGGGTCCAGGTTCATCCTCAGCGTGCCTGAGAACAGCACGGGCTCCTGTGGCAGAGGAAAGACTGTCAGGGTCTTTGAAGATAACAGACAAACAGACATACCTCCAACTACAGCAATTTTACAGCAACTTTTGGTGTCTTGGTAATAGTTTTATTCGCTTTTATTCATGTGCAGAGGAAACCAATGGTATTCAAATTTCAAACTATATTACATCTGTTCAGGCAACTTTTATTCAATTAATCTAGTGTGAAAATAATGACAAATACCCATTTTAAGTTCCCAGAGGCCAATGTGATGTCTTCAGATGACTGGTTTTGACCAACAGTTGAAAACCCCCAAAATATTACATTTACAATGCCATAAAAGAAAATCTTCTATTTGAGAAGTGATGAACCTGTTAATTTCCTGTTGATTGGCTGACCTGTTTTTAAAGGAATAGTCTTTCTTACTGAGAGCGACAGCTAGCCTGGATCCGTCTAAGGGAAAAATCCACTAACCAGCACCTCTAAAGATAGCTAGCTTAAACAATTTGTGGTTTCACAGGGATTTAGACGCTGGGACAATTTCCTGGCCCGGGCAAGTGACTTCCTGGAGTTGCTGCTGGTTGCTTAACAACCTCATGATGACGACGAGACACCAGGAAGTCTCTGCTACCAACCAAGGAGCACTTCCAGCTTTACAGGTGCTGGTAGGATTTTGTTACCATAGAACAGAGCCAGGCTAGCTGTTTCCCTCTGTTTCCAGTCTCGCTAAATGTGCTAAGCTAAGCTAAGCTAACCAACTGCTGGCTATAGCTTTATATTTAGTGTACAGGCATGAGAGCGGTGCCAATCTTTTCATCTCACTATCAGTAAGAAAGAGAATAAGCGTACATCCCAAAACATCCCAAACAACAAACTATTCCTTTGAGGGGAGACACAATATATCTTGGGGATTTAAGCTGCTGATAAAATATGCACATTTTATGTTAATTAAAAATGAATTACTCAATCATTTCAGCACTAAACTTATCATTCATTTTTCATTTGCTAGAGTCTCAGAGAGGTTGACAACAACCACTGCCTGAAACGCAATTTGATAAATGGCGCTTTCATCCTGCCATGAATTATATTACGGAGGAAACTGTGATAAGATTAACAGCATAAAGTATCTGAAATGGCAGGAAGAAAACTGGGCAAAGTTGATATCTGTCAAGGCAAGGTTTTCCCTCGCTCTTCTTGTGAGGAAGGTGTGTGAATGTGCTGTGTACCTGTGGAATGATGGTGAGTTTGGACCTCAGGTCGTGCAGGCCTATCTCAGATATCTTCACCTCGTCGATGGTGATCTCTCCTGCTGCAGCTTCCAGCAGCCTGAAGAGGCAGAGCGTCATGGAGGACTTGCCGGCTCCTGTACGACCCACGATACCAATCTGCAGAGAGACGTAAAGAGAGCTGTGTTTAGTTAGGGCACCCTGTTGACCCATTAGTCCTGACCGAGCACCTCAGCACACCCTCCCCACCTTCTCTCCTCCTTTGACACTCAGCGAGAGTTTCTTTAGGACCAGGTCCAGGCCCTCTCTGTACCGGACGCTGTAGTCGCGGAACTCCACGTTCCCCTCCATGGGCCATTCAGGTGGGGGCTTCTTGTCCTCCACCTCCCAGGGGGCCTGTGAACACGAACGCAGCATTTCTGACTAGGAAAACTTTCTGAACAACTCATTAGCCTGCTTGGCTTTCAGCACCACTGATTTGTTTATCACTCTCAACACTCAGCGAGTTGGACCTCTGTGTGTGCACAGTCACTCAGAGCTGCCAGACATTTATTTCACCACTGGGACCCAGTGGATGCTCCAAACAAAGACTTTCACTAACAACTATACCAGCTATAGAAGGGGCGCATACTGTGATGGCTGCTGAAAAGTACACTGTGTACAGTACAAACGCCCTGTTTGTCTTATGTATCAGAGGGGCCCTCGTTGGCACCAGGTAATCTAACATTTCTGGATCTAGTTATAGTTTATAGGTCCTGTGTTGTTTGAGAACATGACTTGGCAGCTGGACAGTTTTTTGGAGTGTGGGTAAATCCCTACTTTTTAACTGCAGCACAAAGCAACACTATTTTACCTTTGAAAACAAACACACGCACAGTCAAACTTTAGCTTCTGTGGAATATTAGAAAGGGACACAAGTATGTTCATGCAGATGCGTGCACGCACATGCACGCATGCACACACACGCACGCACGCACGCACGTACGCACGCACGTACGCACGCACCTCTGTCTTGGTCTCAGAGTACTCCTTCACTCTCTCCACTGCTACGATGTTGTTCTCCAGATCTGAAGACATTCGCACCATCCAGTTCAGAGACATGGTCACCTACAGAAACAATACAGGCTTTAAAGGTCTTTCAGTGCCAAACGATTTCAGCAATCACCAGCACACACGTCTGTGGTTGCCTGGGGGTAGGTGGAAAAAAAAAAAAAATCTGAACAACGATTCGATTGAAAAATATATCCACATATTAAATGAGCTGTGTGAGAAAACGTTAGGACCATCAGTTTTTATAGAACTGACAGTGTTAAAGATCTAGTTTAAAGTCTGCTCAAACCAATACATTTGGAACAGGATCCATGAAGGGGTACTTGAGTTCATCTGTGACTGGACACTGATGTGTTTTATATATAACGGACAGAGAAACAGAACAGAGCTGAAAAAGGTTAATTAGTGCTTATTAAACCTGCATAAATTCTTTTTTTTTTTTTGGCCACTTGGGGCCAGCGGCACACAACAATGACATATTATCACTTTATAAAAGTTGCTACAGCAAAGTTGTGAGCAAACAGTTGCTTATCTTTTTACACAGACAGCTGTACAGAGCAGCAAGAGCATTCATTTGGAGTCATGTCTCTGGAGATGCACTGAATGGAAGTCCAAACTGTACTGTCCTTTTACCTCGTTTGGTTTTCACCAACTCCTGAGGAAACTATCTGGTTCTTTAGCTGCCACTACATTCAGCAGCTAGTCGCTACTGCTGTTTGCTGTTTAGTCCTGGGCTTGTAGTACACGATGAGTTTATCAGAGCTTTTTCTTTATGAAAACAGATGCCTGCTGTTGGAAATGAGGTTGACGAGAGCAGAGTTTGTTGTTAAATCATTACTGGGAGCATATATATGGTATACTGAACTGACCTATCTATGCTGGGACTAACCTCAGCTGTCATGTGTGATGGAAACAGTTAAATGCTCCAGACGGATCGTATTACAGTCGTCTGCGGCGTACCTGTAGAGCGTAGGACACTGACAGACCCACGAGGCTGGGGTTCAGATTCTCCTTCCCAGTCACAGCAAACAGTGCGGCGAACAACACGATGCAGTTCCCAATGAACTCAATGCGCACTCCGAGCCACCTGTATGAAAAACAGCGTGTCACAGCGGAGTGTCACAGCAGGGTTACAGTCAGAGGAGGTCCCAGCTGATGGAGGTATAAATCTGCTATCAATGTATAATGAAGTGCGCCCATATTAAACTATGAGATAAATTAGCCATACTTTTAGGCGTGTTGCACGTCAAGTCAAACATAGTTTAGTGATATCACAGCAGGTGCTGATTGAAAGCAGCAGTGGTGACGTGACTGATTACAAATGAATGTCTCACAGATAAAATGATGATTAGTTTGTTCTGACATGCTGTGAATCATTAGAAGCTCTTTTCACAGCAGATATTCAAACATGTCACAGCAGAAAACGCACAGGTGTGTGATGGCTGCGTGATGTTAGATGTTTCAGGCTCTGATCTCAGCTGAATCACTGGCACAGCTTACTGGGGCACTTACTGGAACAGAGCCATGGTTAATGGTTTTAGTAACACCTGCTATGACCAGTCAGTGTCTGCTGTCAAAAGGCCTCTTAAGTAGAGGAAGAAGAGATGGAAGCTGTGCTGTAGGACTTCTGTAAGTTCTGTAAGAGATAT
>JAPZEA010000010.1:11556500-11567485 GCA_029783685.1 Heniochus monoceros
CTAACACCCATCCCGGCTAACCCCCACATGCTCACTGTGCAACCCCTGGTGCCAACGCCAATGACTCTGCCTCTCATCACCTCCCTGGGAAACTCTGGACTCCCCAACGGGAATGTCAACCTCCTCACCCCGCCTCTTATTCCCAGCAATGCAGGTTGGTTCTGCAGCGGAACCAGAAAACCAAAAAACCCCAGAGATATTGATTAGTGGTTCAGCACCAATTCATTCAATCTTGACCCGGAATCAAGAGGGTGCACATAAGCTGAAGATGTTTGATTGTGTTTCAGAGCCATTCAGTTAAACTAATTTCCATTTCATGTAGCAGGAATATTTCACTGCCACATGTCAGTTTGAGATTAAATGCAAAAGGGCTGCATAGAGTGCTGAAAAAACACTGTGCAGCATAGATAAGAAGCTTATGCTTTCTCTCTATGCTGAATAGCTATTGATATTAACGTGTAACATGCAAAGAAAGCCACTACCATAGCATTACAGCTGGGAACACAGATACCTGCAAATGGATGTGTTAATGCATGTTCTCATGTTTTTGGGACTTGAGCTTTTAGGTGTAAATTTGACAAGGTCCCATCCTTGGACGCCATTGCACCAGCTCTTTGTGAGTTCAAACTAATCTCATTATAACAAGTGTTTACTTAAGTGTCCATTATGCATCACTAAATTAGAACTGGTGACACCACGCTAACTAGATCTTAGGTAGAAATTAGCTACTAAATATTTAAACCTAGTGACTGCCAAGTGTAGCTGCTACATAGTCAACTGAATCAGCTGACAAAGCTAACGTTAGCTTGCTAACTTGTGAGTAAGAGTAAGAAGGATAATGTGAAATAAGCTGACATATTTGACCAGAGACTTAGTCAAAATGCAGTTTAATAATAATGAACTGGGGAGATTTCAAAGTTCATGTCACAAAAATAACACACGATACCTTAAATTACAAAATGTTACGCTAATAGCATCAGACTGATTGTACGTCACTAGCACTGGTAGCGTCACTTAAGGTTAGCATAACTCAATATTTCCCTCCCATTCATGACATAAATACTATTGTCCCTGAAGCACACTGATTTCTTCATGTACTCATATACACATTAACCAAAGTCATGTCTAAATTTACAAAGGATTGGCAGTAAAATTTAACGTATCGCTTCACCCACTAAAACTATTGTTTTTTTCCAGTTTGACACCGATCTCCGGTTTCTTAGCGTTTATGCATTTCTAAAGTCTAGATTAGCAAAGGCATTTCTTAAATTTTAATGGTGCAACCTGATTTAGTAAATTACGAGTTTGAAACCAACTAGTCATTACTAAGCTTGGAGGGACTTAATGGATTTATGAATAGCTGGTGCAAACCAATCCTGTTGTGTAATAGTTAGTATATCAGGGTCAGTTATTCAGGCCTTGGTGCAGTGTGGTGTTAGTGTGTGGATTACACATGCAACCAGAAAGGGCTGAACCTTATCTGTCTACCCCCTGAGGTCGTATATCTGTCTCGAAGTGCACACATGCTTTGCACTGAATATGTATGTTGCGGGATGCAGTAAGACTGCTTTTTAACACCAAGGAAATGAGTCACCACAGTCTTTACTGCAGTTACTGTACCTGTTATATGAAAACCAGTCATTAATGACTTGATATATATTTCTCTTTTGCCTGACTCCTCTCGTCATCTCTCACCTCCATGTGTACTTTGGTTGCCCTCTTTAATCTCATTCTGTCTGTTCAACTACAAGTTTTGTCTGTGAAATGAGCAATCTAATGAGAGCGAGTGTGAAATGTCTACGATTATTTCGTCTCCCCTCAGTCGTTATCCCCCCTCTCCCTGCTGATGAAACTGTATCAGTTTGCTGCAGCTCCCGACACTAACCCTCTTTAGTGCAGGATTGCAGACAACCGTGATCACTTTGCTTTTAGTCAGATGTCAATAACCTTGCTGCTGGAGCTCTGTGTGCTGCGACTATAAAGTATGAGGAGATAAGATTAGATGTACACGCATTCAAGGACAATTGCACCCTGCACGTCTGCAGTATGATAGAGATGATTACATAAGGAAAGCATGTGCACACACTGTATGTATTTACATGCGGGCACGAAGCATTCACCGCAGTGTTTTTCATATTGGCTTGAATTTGTCAAAATGATATCGAACTATTAACTAATTGCCTCCAACCCCGTTTTCAGCACTCCCTCTTTCTGGCTTCTCCTCTCCAATGGCGTTCTCTCCATCCACTGGCATGTCAAAGGCAAACTCTCTTCTGGACCTTGGATCCAGCAGGTGAGACCCAGAGTGTAAATACATACTGTATAAAATAATCATGTCTGCTGCCCCAAAGAGCCCACAAAGAGAAGTTTGCTCATTTTGAATGTCCTTTGTTAGCACATCAAGTTCCCGTGAAACATAAATTTAAAATAAAGTACTCAATTTCCAAGTTTTATGGAGGATGTGAGGATTTCTAAAATGCACCATTTATTATGCAGTGATTTGAAAAGAAAGGCTGGGATAAACACCGAGATACATCACACACCGCCAGCCCATTAGTTCAGTGCTCACAAAGTAGCAGGGCTTTCTCAGGGAAGGATTGGGGATCAGAATGCAGGCAGAGATGAAACACTTAGATAACAGAGAGAGCAGGAAAGCATTTTGAAATCCGATGTTCTAGTTGGCAACAGTAGGAAGTGGGCTTGTTCAGAGTTACAAACATTAGAGGAGAACTGGAATCAAATGGCATTCCTATGGGAGGAGGTCACTGTGGCTTTGTTCAGGCCGCAGGCAAATCAGATCAGTTTCTCAAATCGTGGCTTTATAACAGACTGTCTCCACTGCGACAGGGCTGCAACGGTCAGTTTCATCGTCTATTAATCTGTTGATTGTTTTCTAGATTAATCAATTAGTTGTTTGGTCTCTAAAATGTCAGAAAATAGTGAAAAACAGTGTTTCCCAAAACCCAAGATGATGTGCTCAAATGTCATGTTTGTCCACAACCCAAAGATAACAGTCACAACTAATTGATAAATTGGTTAATCGTTGCAGCTCTAGCACACTGTTTTTTGCAAGTGATCAGATCAGATTTGTGTGTCCAAACATCACCAGCCTATCTGCAGGGGTTGCTGTGGTAAAGATGTCGGCGTCAGTAGCTGCACATGCTGGTGACGCGACTGCTGTTCTCTGCACTGTCCTTCATTCGCTCTGCCAGCGATGAGCTGGTAGGATGGATGTAGACCCTTAGTCTCGTTCAAATGTCAGGAAAATAGTGTTTGTGTTTTCGATGAGGTCTGTAAAACAAGGGAACAGGTCGTAGAGAGTGGACTAAAGGAGATATACGCACTATTGTTTAGCTGACTGGTACTAATAACTTGTCACCAGTGTGATTTAGCGGAAAGTGGAAATCCGACATAGCAATTGGACGGGCTTGTAGTCTTATATCTAGAACAGTCAAAGTCTCATTTGTGCTTTTGAACGAAGCTCTTAATCCTTGCCTGGAATAGTTACCATGCTGGGATGTAATGAAGAGTGAACAAAAAAGAAACCAGAGTCCTGGAGGTTTTGTACAATTTCAGCAACAGCTAGATTCCCTTCAAAAAAGACAATAGTAGTATCCAGTATCCCTGATCCTGCTCAGGGTGTTTTGTGTGGTTTGGGAAACAGGATCGGAGTAGTATCTGATTACATTTTGAATGTATTGTTGTGAGTGGTAAGGTAAGCGGTAATAAGGGCAAGAGGGCTGTTTGTAAGTCAAATACCAGTACAGGCTGATCCAGGAGCCACCCGCATCACTTTAACCTTCACTTCTGACTGCGACATTCTCTTATATCATGCTAGACACTTTGTTCTTCTCCTGTTTTTGCTTCCAGACCCATAACAAGTTTTATTATAAGGGAATTTTACAGCCTGACTCGGTGACGCTAATTCACACATACACACAGAAAAAAAAAAGCCCTTGGGCAGCGGGAGGATCCCACACTATATCTTCCATTGTCTCCCCGAAACCTCCCCTTTTATTTCTGAGGAGTGCTGCAAGTTTCCACCCTATAATGCCTGAAAAAAACACATTCTTCTCAAGTGAACATCACTGACCCAGCCTATCCTCTTCTATTCTCGCGGAGCCATTGTTTATGGTAAAAACAGAATAGCTGATTAGCGTCGCCTGAGGATACGGCGCTGTCTCGTTTCGGAGTCTACGCAGCCGCTTGCAGCAGCTTCCTCTACAGCTAATTAAGAGCCGAGAAATAACACTGGGGAGTCTCGAGGCAATTAGTGGTTTTAAGTCAAAGCTTGAATACAAGGGAGAGAGGGAACACTGACCACATAATATTATTGTGTAATTTCCCTTTAGGTGATATCTTGACATATTGACATGCCTCTCTGTCTCTCTTTTCGTAGTTCAAATTCTTCCTCCACCACGTCATTGGCCAGTAACTCTCCGAAGACGGGTGCAAGCGATTGGGCCGTTCCACAGGCCTCGAGACTGAAGTACCGTCAGCAGTTCAACACGCTAGACAAGCTCATGAGTGGCTACTTGTCAGGTAGGTCACACACACACACACACACACACACACGCACGCACACACACACACACACACTCTCTCCAAGCTAAATAAACAGGACCTCTCGGCTGCTCATGAGCGCTGCTCTCGAAGTTTGACAGAGCAGACTCTGGGTCAGTTTCACTTTACACAAAATGCAGACACACACTCTTGTGGTTGCTCTTAACCCCGCTTGACAGAGCGCGGCAGCCAGGCGCGTACGCAAACACTTCCACATCAGTTGGCGTCAGAATTCTCTCTGCTGTTCTTTCTGACGTCATTATTACTTTGCAGGACCTCAGGTCAGAAATGCGCTGATTGCGTCCAACCTGACACAGACCCAGCTAGCTACCATCTGGTGAGTATAAGGTGTGTGGTGTGGCGGTGTCTTTGCTCTCCAGCTGTACACCACTGTAAATAATAATAGCTCGAAAGATGGAAATAAACTGCTGAATATTGTCTATTTTTCTGGTGTCGATGCTGAAATCTTCTACTGTATATAAAGGAAATACAAGAAACATGGAAGATTATCCAAAATCTTATTTCTGACTTTGCACGTTATTGTTGTGTGCACTTTAAATAGCTGCCTAGCTAGCTGATCGGAGCTTTTTAGCATTTTTAGCTCATTGCTGTGGTTTAGGCTTCAGAGCTTTTTAGAGGCTTTTGTCCTGGTTTTAGTAGTTTAGTCCACTTGGCTTGTGAACCTGAGGCTGGCTCCAAATCCTGCTTGAACCATGTTACAGAGCGGGGACTAGTAGCTAGAGAGGTGCCGGTCACCTCCTGGACACTGAGCAAGTGTCCCTGAGCAAGCAAGCACCAAACCCCTCACTGCAGGGCGCCCTGTCACTCTCTCCACTAATGCATGACTGTAGGCCCTGTGTGTGTGCACGTGTGTGCGTGTAATGAAAAAACTAATAACAGAGTGCAAAAAATGGAATTTCCCATGCAAGATTAATCAAGTGCAAAATCTGAATTTAATTTGATGTTTTGGTTCACTCTCAGTGCTCTCATCAGTGTTGTTTTCAGCTGCAGCAGGCAGCTGTTTTCAGCAAAACAGCTCTTATAAACCTTGTTTATGTAATATGCAGCACCAGCAAACAGACAAAGTTAGCTATTAGATAGAGATATTTCCTTCAGGAGTTGGTGGAAACCAAGACAGAATTAGAAAGAGAGTGACTGTTGGAGCTAGGTGGCCCGAAACGTGACTGCAAATGAATGTTAATGTTGCTCCGTGTCTGCTGGATGTGTAAATAGGAAACTGTTTGCTAACTCGTTCCTATAACAAGTTTATGAGGTCATAATTTGTCAGCGTTTGCAGCTTGTTCCGTTGCCGCTAAAAAGAAGAGTTATGCTGCTTTAAAATCATGAAATTCTCACCAGAAAAGTTGCAGATTTCATCTTTATTGCTTTACGATGTGACTTACCGTGTCGTGCGTGTGTAGGACCTTGGCAGATGTGGATAAAGACGGTCAGCTACAAGGGGATGAGTTCATTCTGGCCATGCATCTGGTGGACATGGCTAAAACAGGCCGACCTCTACCCCTCACACTCCCTCAAGACCTGGTACCTCCCTCTCTCAGGTAACACATGCATACACACACAGAACGACACACTCACTGCATTTATGAATACATTCATTATGACAACCATTCTTTTTCTGCTCCTCATTTCAGAGGAGGAATCAAGTCCAGTGAGCTTGTAAATGGGACGGGGCCCTACATAACTCCCTGTTTGATAGACACAACAGAAGTAGAACCTGCACAAAAGCCCAAGAGCAGTGGTATGGCGTGTCCTGCACGCTGTATGTCTTCTTATAATGTGAGTCTTTGATCTTCCTCTGTGTCACGCCGCTCTCTTCCTCCTCTTCTTAGTGTCCTTTGAGGACAAGCTGAAGGAGAACTTTGCGCGAGGCAGCGCCGAGCTGGAGAAGCGGCGACTGGCTCTGGAGGAGGCGCAGAGGAAGGAGAGGGAGAGGAGAGAGAGGGAGGAGAGGGAGGCCCAGGAAAGGAGAGAGAGGGAGGCGAGAGAGCAGGAAAACCGAAGGAGGCTGGAGGAGGAGAGGCGGCTGGAGAGGCAGAGAGAGATGGAGAGACAGAGGGAGGAGGAGAGAGTCAGAGAGCTGGAGAGGAAGGAGGTGAGTGGGGAGAAGCAGCCACACCTGCGAGATGCTGGACATCTAGATTGTTTGGTGACCACATTTCTTCTTCCTTTCAGGCGGCAAAGCAGGAGATGGAGCGCCAGCGGAGGGAAGAGTGGGAGCGTAGCAAGAAAGAGGAGCTGGGCAGAAGGAGAGAGGGGGAGCAGGAAGAGATCTCCCGTCTCAGGGCCAAAAAGAAGAGTCTGGAGTTGGAGCTGGAGGCTGTGGTGAGACATTTATGCATGTGCCTACTTACAAAGTTGATGAAAGGCACGGGCGCATCACTAATATCAGCTCCTGGTCTCACAGGGCAACAAGCACAAGCAGATCTCAGACCGTCTGCGTGACGCTCAGAGCAAGAGGAGGATTCTGAAGGCGGAGGTGGACCTCGTCAATCAGAAGAGGGACATCCGCATCACAGAGATCAACACGTTGCAGCTTCAGTTTGAGGTGAAAGAAATGTGCTTTTGCTTCTTCCTCATCAAATGTTTGCTTTTAGATTATTCCCATGAATGTTTATTTTCATTTCCTGTTTGCGTGCCTCTGTGTTTGCCATAGGACTGGCAGAGGAAGCTCTCACAGCTGGTCCCAGAACAGCAGAGGCTGACTGAGAAGCTGCGAAACCTCAACCTCAACAATCTCTCCTGTGGGTGACAATCGCCTGCTCGCACAACTCACGGTCAGAATATTGGTCGCTGAGTTCCCTCGCTTGCCTCTGACCTCTGACCTTTGCCTTGTAGCGGTGGCGTTGACCTCTCTGACCGACAGCGTGACGGAGAAAGGTGTGAACTGCCGGAGGCTGAAGGACCAGCTTGACACTCTGGAGAGGGAGACAACAGACAAGCTGGCCCAGATGGAGCAGTACAACAAGGAGCTTAAGGTCAGTGGTCAGCCCAGAGCAGAGTCAGGATGTGGAGGATGGCGATGACCTTTTTAGCCCGTCTCAGAGGAGGTCAGACCATTTGAATTCAACATGACCCAGATTAGTCCAGGACGAGCCAGATCAGGCCGCTGCAGAGTAGTTTAGATCACAGATTGTAGCTTTGTAGAGGTTTAGGGTCACTGCTCTCCAATGCCTTGGTCACTTGTTGGAGGCAGAAAAATCAACATTTGGAATATTGTGATATGCTAAGAGACCTGTCAATCAAGCAAACATGTCCCTAAACCCACTTTAAAGGAGGGGAGCACAGCAGACAATGCTACTCTGTTTCAGAATTTGGGGAAATTTAATTACCTGCTTTCTTTCAAACACCAATTTCATGTCTGTGTGCTGAGTATGCTATTGAAGTGATTAGCCTAGCTTAGCATAAAGACTGGAAGAAAGAGATGCATGTGCACTATATTACCAAAACTCTGTGGACACCTCACCAGCACACCTATTGTATATGAGCTTGTTGGACCTCCCATTGTAAACCACGGACAGTGATATCAAACCCTGAAGAACAGCCCCAGACCACTACCCCTCCTCCATTACACTCCACAGTAGACATTATGAATTCCCGCAGGTAGCGTTCTCCTGGCATCCGCCAAACCCACATTCATCCATCAGACTGCTAGATAGTGATTCGTCACTCCAAAGAACACGTTTCCATTGCTTCAGAGTCCAGTTTTGGCGTGCTTTACACCACTCAGCCGGTGCTTGGCATTGTGCGTGGAGATGTGAGGCTTGCGTGCAGCTTCTTGGCCATAGAAACCCATTTCATGAAGCTCACAATGCACATCTCAAGTGCTGATGTGCCTCCAGAGGCAGTTTGGGACTGTGCAGTGAGTGGTGCAACAGATGACAGGCGATTTTTACACACTTCAGCACTAGTTGGCGCCGCTCTAGGAGTTTGTGTGGTCTACCACGTCGCAATAACAGCACTCATAGACGACCGGGGAGAATCTAGTAGGGCAGAAATTTCAAGAACTGACTTGTGGCAAAGGTGGAAACCTGTGACAGTGCCATGTTTGAAGTCACTGAGCTCTTTTTGGCCCATTCGAAATGTTTGTCTATGGAGATTTCGCTGCTATGTGCTGGATTTTGTTCACCTGTTATCAGTGGGTGTGTCCTTGTTACTTAATGAGCTTTAGATTGCTAACTAAGCAAATCAACTGACTCTCCAAAATGTCAAACTGTTCTTTAAAGATTATTTTGTATATTTAAAAAGATTAATGTTTCAGGATAGAAGTTGGGTTTGTGGGGAGTTTTTCTTTTTCTGTCCTTCAGCAAGTTTTTATTGGAATAGAACAAAAACGGAGTTTCACACTGAAATGCTGCTGTGAAAATCTTGTTCAGCTGGTCATGGTAACTTTACAGTTTCACCCCTCAGGCAAAGAAAACCTCCTTACCTCATGGTAATTGTGCACATGCAGGCTCGGATGTACGCGTTCGCCGGCATAAAGCCCGATAATTCAATACCTGTGAAAAACGATGTCACGTCTTCTCACAGCATGTCTGATACTAATCATTGCGGCATCACAAAGCCTGCTCTTTCTCTTTTGATCTGTTCTTAACTGATTTTTTTAAAGCTTCTAACACTTTTCTTTCTCTCCTCCCTGTCTTTTTCCTCTGCTTCCCACTACCTGGACTTCTTTTTTACTACTTCATGTTGTTCTGTCTGATTTTCCATTTCTTTTGTTTCTCGCTGTCTTTTCCTTTTACTCACCCTTATCTTCCTTTTATCCTTCTCACGACTCACCTCTGTTTTCCTCCTTTTATCTTGATCACACTTATAATTCACCTTCTGTCCATCCCTCCCTCCATCATCACACCGTGTGTTTGTTTCATAGCTTGGGGATATGGATGACTGTGTCCTGCGGGGCCTTCTGTCTCTGCTGGCCTGCCTCAGCCAGCTCTTCCTTCTCATCAAGGTTATTTTTCTTCCTCTCTGTCTCTCTCTCTCTCCGCCTCCTACTGTGTAATTTTTTTCACCACCCCTCATTATTATGTTTTTTTTGTCATCTCACCTCTTGTTTTCCCTTAAGCCACAATCTTCTTTTCCTTTTCATCCCGTGATGATTTGATCTCTTCGCTAATCCTTGCTCTTTTGTCTTTTGGCTCATTATTAAATGGAGCTCTGCTTCTGTACCATGTCTTCCCTTTTTTGTTGTTTCACTCTGTGGGATTTGTTCTAGCCTATGTTTTCTGTGTAAACAGGATGCACCCTGAGGGTAAAACACACACACAGAATGCTTAACCTGCACAATATGTGCGTCAGAAAGAGAACAAAAATTGAACTCAGCTTGTACATGTGTGCACATATTTGCATGATTCTGTGAATGGCCGCCAGTTTTTGGGCTGGCTTTTTAATTTATATCAGTTTTGCATGTTTGGACTGATTGTATTTGTACTATTGCATCAAATACTTTTTTAAAACCACGGCACATGTAGAGGTGAGTTTTGAAGCACGTGTACTTTCTATAGATTGAGTACAAATGGAATAAACAGCACTGTACATCTGCTTTGGCAGAATTAAAGCTTCAGTTGTGTTGTGCTTTGTGATCATAACGCTGTTTCTGTCTTGTTAAACTAGTTGATGCTTGTGTCTTTTAAGTCCTTCTAACGCTTTGCATATCCTGCGGCTGCATCAGGAGCTGAGGGAGAAGCAGGTGAGGCAGCAGGCTGTCCTGGACGACCTGTACAGAGTCAAAGAGGAGAAACTGAGGGAGCTGCAGAGACGCAGGGAGGAAGAGATGGAGAGGAGGAAGAGGGAGGAAGAGGAGGCAGCCAGGTGAGTGTGAGGGAACATGTGACTGATATTTGTCGTGTTTGGAGCAAATCATTCATGACTCTTGACTTGAATCTGCTTTTGTTTGTCTTCATTTCAAATAAAACACACGTTCTCTGTGTTGTGTTTTGCATTTACTTCCCACAGGCAGGCCAAGATAGATCAAGAGAGGAGAGAGCAGGAGAGGAGGGAGAGGGAGGAAGAGGAGGCGCGTCAAAGGAGGCTCCTTGAGGAGCAGAGGGCCAGGCAGAGGGAGGAGGAGGAGAGGGAGGCACAGGCTCGCCTTCGGGCAGCCCAGGAGAAAGCCCAGGAAGAGGAGAGGAGGAGGAGGGAGGAGGAGGAGAAGAGGAAGGAAGAAAGGAAACGGAAAGAGGAGGAAGAGGAGGAGAGGAGGCGGAAAGAAGAGCAGGATAGAGGAGGACAGCGGCCGGCGTCGGTGGCTCAGCGACCCTCCAAGCTGACCGCATACAGAGCTCTGTACTCGTTTGTTGCCCGAAACGCAGACGAGCTGAGTGTGGACGCAGACTGTCTTATAGAGGTATGACACACGCACACACACTCACACACACACACACACACACACACACACACACACT
>JAPZEA010000010.1:11960523-11973747 GCA_029783685.1 Heniochus monoceros
TGAAATTAAAACACTTTATTAAACATGGATTTATTGCACCGCCTGACATTGGTAATGCAGGAAACAAGTGGAAGGGCTTATTATTGACTAGTCCGGTTTCGATTTTTTGTCAGGCTCCCAGCAGTATCCTGGAGAGTCTGGAAACACACATGAACGGTCTGGAGGATGCAAAGGGTGGAAAGAAGGGGTAAGAGATTGTTTAATAAAGTGTTTTAATTTCAGTTTGGGTGCTTCTTACTCTCAGTTTGAGGTCAGATTAGAACAATTACAAAGATGTTAACTCCCTCTTTGTTTTTCATGAGTTGTGCCACTGAAAAACGTACCTAACCAAGAGAAATGTTGAGGCCTAAACAAGTGATTTATTTCTATAATTTCCTTTAACCCTTCCTCTCTTTTATCCCCCTTTATGTTCATTTGGAATCACCAGTGAAGGGTGAGCATATACTGTGTGTTTTGGTTGGAGTTTACTAACTTCTTAGAAAACTGTGTAGATATCCCCCCTGTCATTTCCCCCCTCCAGGTAAACCTACACATTATTCACATGTGAATTACAGTATGCAGGTGATCTCCATGTGAATAGAAACGTAATGCACCAAAGCTTACAGGTTTACGTGTGGAAATGTGTGCATTGGTGTGATTTACACGTGTGAGCGCTGAGAGAAACACATGTTGTGATCAACAGTACGTCACCTCATGTGTATTATCACATCCTGACGTGCAATGTGAATCAGTATATGAAGGGTTTTTTTTTCTGAAGTTAAATTGGTTATTAGCACAAAATAAAAATGTTAGCTGATGAAATGGGAGTATTTGAAACAGTTAGAGCTTCTTTTCTTATTGCTTTGGAAATGAACTCTTCATATGATCACATACTATGCAATCTGTCTTGCATATGTGTTTGATTTCTTGAGTTTAAAACCTTTAAAGATAGACCCATAAAATAATTTTCAGCCTTTGTCCAGCAGATCTGTCTGTTTCAAGCAAAAGCACTAACAATTCCTCCTACGCCTTCGCTTTCAGGTCTCCAACAAAGGTGAGAGGCACATTCAGAACAGTCTATATTTTTGTTGAGCCCTGCCAGTCTGATGCATCACTGAAAAGGGGCTTCTCTGTCTATCTTCCAGGGGTCTCCGACGAACAACGTGTCTCCGACATCGACCCCAGCCAAAACTTCAAACGCTGTTCCCACACTGCAGCCTCCTCCTGGGGAGAGTGCTGCCGCTGCTGCTGCTCCAGAGCCAGCTGAAGAGTACGTGTGTTTGCTGTAAACTCTCCATTATCTTTTAATAGATGATGTCTGATTACAATATGATTTATTTGATGGATTGGGTATTTGATAAATCCTTAAGGTTTCTGGGTGTACCGATCTGATTTTTAGCCATGTTAGCATTGTGGCTCTAGTGGTGGTAATGTCGGTCTATCGGTTGGTCGGTCAACCACTTTGGTCCAGATTGAAATATCCCAACCACCATTGGATAGATTGTTGTGAAATTTTACAAGCATTCTTAGTTCCTAGAAGATGAACCCTACTGACTTTGGCGATCCTCTGACTTTTCACCAGTGCCATCATATTAGAACTTCAATTTGTCCAATACTTTTGCTTATGGGCACATACCAGCAAAGCCATTCCCATCAGCCTGAGCTGTACTTCATATTTAGTGCTAATTCCAAATGTTAGGATTTAAGATATGTTAGCATTTAGCTCAAAGCACTGCTGTCTTGAAATACAGTCTGTAGACTCTCTGCAACCAGGTGCTATCAGGACAACAAATGTAAAAGAATTACCTTCTGCAAATTATGGTGAATTGAATGTCACTGCCTCACCCTCCAGTTCCTTGTTGGACCTGGATCCACTGTCCTCCTCGGGTCCCTCGGGACCATCAGCTGCCCCCACGTCATGGGGAGGTAAGTCTCCCTCCCTCCTGTCAAATCAGCTGCTGGTTAGTCACAACGCAAATCCACTATCAAGCATTTACTATAATAAGCAATGCATTTTCTTTTAGCAAACATCTGCATAAAATGGTCTTTTCCCTGTTCCCTTGTTTTCTGCTTCCATAGATCTTCTCGGATCAGGTGGGTGTCACTCTACTCTTCACTTCACCTTCAGCTTCTAGTCTAGTCTGCTGTAGTCTTAAACCATCCTCCAGGATACCTCAAAGCTATTGATTGTCTTTCTGAGCAAACTCTAATCGGAAATTGAGGTAATCTGGAAACAGTGTCAGTGTTTTAATCCAATTTAAATATAAATATAGACTGTAATGTACAAATGTCACATGGTTACCTCCCTGTTTGTCTCCTCAAGCTGTTCTCTTTAGTCTGAGTAGTCTCTTTGTTTCTCTCTGCCTTCTCTCTCCCTTCCCTCCACATACTCCATTGTCTGTTTTTGGTTTACAACGGGGGCTATTTTGGTTGGTTGTTTTTTATTTGCTGGTTATGACTGGATGGTGTTGGGTAATTTCGCAACTTTAATTTGGTTAAAATTTGGATTTTGCTTTGGTCGGCCAATTCCAAAATTTCTTAATTGGGCTTGATTTGAATTGAACCTTTGTTTTGGCTTGCTTTTGTTCACCGTTGCAACGGTGACTCAACTGGTTATTTTGGTTGCTCTTTTGGGGTTTATTTTGGTACCTTTCTTTGGGGATTTCGAACACCCCGTTGGTACTCGCAGAAATGGGCGATTCCTTGCTATCTGAACCCACCCTCACGGCAGAGCCCGCCCCCTCCTCTGCAGCAGCAACGCCCACTCCTGCAGCGGCAGAACCCGGAGTGTCTCTAGCTCCTCCCACTAGCACAGCAGCCGCCACCTCCCCTGGCGCCGCCAATGTGGATCTGTTGGGAGGTCAGTGGGCTTCCAGAAAATTCTCTACGAAAGAATCACTCTGGGAAGCTCAACCCTAAAACCATCACACAATATGATAACACAAAGACGACTGCATGCTCAAACACATACAGTATGTAGACAAAACTGCTGATTTATCACTGATATTGTCTGTATTCTGCCAACAAAGCTGCATCATCAAAAGCAGTGAAGTCTTAATGATGCACTGAAGCACACCGCCATCATTTTCAGCTATCGACATGCCTAGTATGCCTAGAAAAGCATTCAAAATGAAATACATAAATAACTATAAAATAAATAATCACATGAATAAATTGTGTAAAGTATAGCCTATAAATGAACCAATAAATTGTAAAATAATTATCCTCACCTTTCAGCCATTTATATGCATCTACAACTGCTACCATATTTAGCCAGTTAGCTCCTGTTAGCTAGAGCAACAACAGTGCAGTCAACAAACTGCTGCTGCTGTAAATAAACACAGTACAGAGACACAATAACTTGTGTCTTCTGTCTTGCACATGTTACCTGCATGGCTGGGTTATGAGCTGAGATTATTGTTGCTCATTTTGCTCAGCATCAGAGTGAAGAGACACTGTTAGCAGTGTTAGCTAGCGCCTGCCAGCAGAAGCACAGCTAGCCGGAGTGACCTCAGATAGACGCTGTCCGTCTCTTTGCTCTTTGCTCAGCTCTGTCATCGTGTGTCTTTGTGGAACGTCTTTAGAATCAAAACGCTGCTAAGGTAACTGTGAAACAACAAGCTAGCAGCCCTCGTTAACGGTGGAGCTAACTGGCTAAATTTTGTAGCTTTGCTTAAGAGACGAAGGTCGCATGTGATTGACTAAAACGGTGCGAGGGCGGTGACTGGCGACGTCATGAAAAGTGACATTATGTAATAAAAACAGACTTGAAAAAGGGCATCAAATGAACTCCATAAATTACGGATGAAACAACATATCTTACCCTTATGTTATACACAAAATATTGGTTCATTTATCAGTTTTACAAAATGTATTCATATTATCTATTTTAGGATTATTTATTTATTTAACAGTGGCCACTTTGGGGCTCCATTAAAAGATCCTTCAGGATGATGATATGTAGACACACAATCTCATTTTCACTCTTGCGCACACACACACACACACACACACACACACAGACTACTCCTCTACAAATACTGCACACACTGACGGACATTTCTGCATTATGTAATTATGTACAGCCACACGCTCACCTTCAGCTTGCACATAAACATAGTGCTACACTCATTCTCCACATGCATCTTGTTTGATAGGCAGACATGCTTTTCTTTGACTCAGTGAAAAGCAATTCTATCAAACCCTGTCACATGGCTACAGCTACAGATGGCAGCTGTAACACTTGTAGAGTTCAGGCTTATATTCTGCTCTTTGTGCCGTATATTAATCCTTGCTGTAGTGCCTCCTGTCTGTATTCCCATTTGTCCATTCACCTGTCAGTCATTAATGTCTGATATCGATGCTGTAAGCTACAGCCTTTTTACAGTTGAATATTAAGTGTAAAAGCAAGTGTTGATTATTTCCTGTTTTCTACTCAAATGCTCCAAGCTCACCTTTATTTCCCTGATGTTCTCTTTTCCTCCTCATGTTTCCTGACTCCTTATTTTCTCTTTTCAACTTTATTTCCTCATCTGTCTCTCTGGACATCGCTGTCCTCTGCTGGGGTTTGTGTGAACCTCAGATGCCTTTGCTACACCTGCTCCTGCCACTGAGGCCTCTGCAGCAGCAGCGGAGGGTGGGGCCGCCGCTACGTCCGCCCCAGCCGCCAACGCTGGAGCCGGTGGGTGACTGAAAGCCTGTCTGTGTGTGCCTCTGTTTGTGTGAGTGTTAGTGTGAGCACTGCACTGCAGTACAAGAACAATGCGGTTTCTTTGTTTCCACGACTTCTACATGGATCATAAACTGGTCAGGATGCTGCCTTTTTGCTACGGGCCTGCTAGCTTTAGCCTCATCCTTTAGCATTATATCATGTATGTATCCATCAAGAACTTCAGAGCCCTTACAGCAGCTGCAGCAGTAATATCTGCTCACACAGTCAATAGCTGCTGAGTAAAAATGAGAAGCCTGTCATTGTCTACCTGAAATCAAACACCTATAGTTTTAAAAACTACCTAGAATTTCCCGTGTTATCTTTCTAAACTGCGTGTGTGCTGTGCAAAAGGAAGAAGCTCGACAGGCATATCCACAGTTGGTTAGGGGGCTAACTACGGGGTTTACTGTCAGGTTTTAGGTATTTGTCCTGCATTTCGTTGGAACACTAAATAAAAACAGAAGATAATGAACTGCAATACCTTTTCAACCTCTATTCAGTTTAATACAGTCCACAGACAATATATTTAAACTGATAAACCACGCATTTTCAATGGGAGACAGGTCTGGACAGCAGCAGGTCAGTCTAGTGCCTGCACTCTTTCACTACGAAGCCACGCTGCTGTTACACATGCAGAATGTGGCTTGATATTATCGTGCTGGAATAAGCAGGGACGCCCCTAAAAAAGACGGCGTCTGGATGGCAGCATATGTTATCTGTATCACCCTTCAGCGTTAACGGTGCCTTCACAGATGTGCAAGTTTCCCCTGCCATGGGCGCTAGCACTCCTCCATCACAGATGCTGGCTGTTGAACTTTAAAACAATCTGGATGGTCCTTTTCCTCTTTAGCCTGGAGGACACGACGTCCGTGAATTCCCCAAAAAATTGAAATGTGGACTCGTCAGATCACAGCACACGTTCCCACTGTGCGTCAGTCCATCTCAGATGAGTTCAGAGGCAGAGAAGTTGGCGGCGTTTCTGGGTGATGTTGATATATTGTTTTTGCTTTGCATGGTAGAGTCTTAACTTGCTTTTGACAAATTGTTCTCATCAACAGTTGTTTTCCAAAGTGTCCATGTAGCAATATCTTTTATATAATCAAGCTGGTTTTTGATGCGGTGTCGCCTGAGGGATAGAAGATTATGTGTGAAGATTTCTCTGGATTCTCTGAATCTTTTGATGCATTGTAGATGGTGAATTCCCTAAATTCCTTGCATAGAGAGACGTTGTTCTTAAACGGTTGGGCTATTTGTTGGCACAGTTTTTCACAAAGTGGTGAACCTCGCCACATCCTTGCTTGTGAATGTCTGAGCCTTTTGAGGATGCCGCTTTTGCACTTTTTCCTACACTCAGTAAGGCTTAAAAATGGGACTTTGTGGAATATTTTTATATGGTGTTATTGCTACTTTCACTTAATTAAATAACCTGGTTTCTAGTTTTAATCAGCGTTACATCTCTAGGCTTTGTGCAGGGACAGATTTGCTGTTCATTACTGCTGATGTCTGGACAGTGCTGTTATTGTTAACATGGCGATTGATGAGAATATTCTTACTTTGGGCATCAGAGGCTTTGTGCATTTTCTGTTGTGGGGAAGGATGCTTGTGGCAGTTGTCTGGTTTTACTGTGGTTTGCTCCTCAGGTTTATATACTGTGAACGTGTTCAATGTTCACTTCATTTGTTTGTCATTTTTTTTCCCATCACAGATGCTATTTTTAGCTGTTTCGACTGACAGCAGGAGTGTGTTGGAGCTCTGCACTCATTCCTCTCCTTTTCCCTCTCCTCAGCGTTCATGCTTCTCGCAGTATTTTCATCATCATCACATGAAACATATGCATCTGTTCTATTTTGTATTAAATTCATTGTCTAACATCTCCCCCCTTGCTGTGTTACATTTCTTCCTCCTCACCCTCCCGCCCCACTTCCCCCCCCCCAAAAGACCCATTTGTCCCCTCAGAAGGTAGCAGCAACGCGGCAGCATCGTCAGGTCTCGACCTTTTCGACATGATCACGGTGGAGAGTACTAACCCGGGTAGTTCGCTGGATGCCTGTTTTAGCTCTGTGGTGCCCTCCCCCTCCCCCTCCCCGTCACCGCTCTTCACCTCCACTTCCAGCACCATCACCACCACTGCAACCATTTCAGCTCCCATAGCCCCCAGCGCCGCCAACCCTGCGACCGACCTTTTCAGCGGTAAACATTAGCGATGTGTGTGGCCTGGTATTCATCTCTTGTGCTCTTATTCACATTGATAAGCATCGTCCTGACTTCCCTGTCCAATGCTGCTCGTCATCCTCTCCCCTCTTCGTCACTGGTTTCATCAGACTAATGTGCACTTATCGACCGCCTTTCTCAGTTCAACTTGGCTGCTGTGTGCGAGCATCCTCACCGTTTTTAAAGCATTTCAATATTGCTGTCTCTGGATGTGCATGTGTTCGTAGATCTCTTTGATTCCATGCCCGACACAAGCTTCACCAAAGCAGACCCCGCTCCCAGTGTTGACTTGTTTACAACAGGTACCCCCACTGCACCCACTCTGCCTTCTCATATCCTGTCTTTGCTGTGTCTGTTTCTCAGCTTTGTCCTTGGCTTTGATCAGGGAAAGAAATAAAAAGGAAATGAGATTGCTCCCTTCTGGGTCAGCTAAAAGCTATTGAGCTGTCTGAAACGTTCACTAAATCTCTCTTACCTCCCTTCCCTCTCCAGCATGTACTGCGTGAGCTGCAATAGCACTTGATAAACGTGCATTGTGATGAGTCACAGTCATGAGTTGGTGTGTGTTTGCGTGTGATTGTGGTCGGGCTCTAAACATCTCCACCTTGCCCTCTCCAGCAGATGTGTTCAGCTCCCCTGCCCCCGTCCTCTCCTCCGCACCCCCACCCAAAATTGACACGGGGGCCATCACGAACCTGTTTGGTGGTGGGTAACTCACATGACTGCCTGCCCTCGCTCTGCCTCCCCTGTTCATGAATGCACCATCAGTGAAGAGAATCTAGGAAATATCACATCAAATAACTAATATTGGCTTCTTTAATGGTTCTAACTACTGGGTAGTTGTGCTGTTGCATCATTTTGTGTTGTCAGGACTCATCGATAGCTTGTAACAGTAGGAAGTGTTTCTTTGTGGGTCGATCATGGAAGTTTTTCAGATACCTGAGATAGAGCTTGGTCAGGCTGAAATAATTGATTTATTTATGAACTGCCAGCTATGAATTTTATTGGATTGTTTTTAACTTTCTTCTTTTTTTGCTGCCCTGAATGATTTTATTCAAACTGCTACAGAATCAATTGCCAAATAAGCTTGCTGATATGCATCCAGTAGGACAGAAGGACTATGACAATAACAACAAGTGTATTTGAGAATGCATATATGTGTGCATGTGTGAGTGTGTTTTAAATCTTAAAAGCACTGTTTCCTGGTTTATTTGCATATACATGTTATTGTGTATTCATGCTTTCAGCCTTTCTGTCTAACTCTGAGTATTTTGTTTGGCATTACCAGCGTGAAGCCGAAGGCTGACTATTACCCCTTCTTTGCCCTTATGCTGCGATGGGAACTGCTCAACCTACTTTGACCTGGTACGGTATGGTTTGGTATATTTTTTGGGGTTGACCTGCCAGAGTCCACAGGAGGAGACGCCACAGCTGCCGCCGCTGCTGCCGCTGCTCCTGCTGCTCCCGGTGCTGAGCTCATGTCAGGTAAAACTCCTAAAGTGTGAAATGTCACTCTGCATGCGTAGTGGAGGGAGTGCCAACGTGTTGCAGACATTTCACAGAAATATCTCCATTTCAGTGAAACATACTGAGCTGCAGCCATGGACGGATTACTTAACAGGCTTACCAGGCACAGGGGCCCAAGAGGTCAGAGGGCCCCTGGGCCAGAGCCTCTGTGTAAGGGGACTGTTGAAAGTTAAAAGCTCAGTTACAAGTAGAGATCAGAGTCTTTTAATAGTGAGTGGCCAAAACCAAATCCAATAAACAAGTCCAATATTTGTTTTTCTTAATGCAATATTAGAGCTGCACAGCCTGCTGAGGCTACAGTAATATCTCACTAAAACTACAGTCACATTTAAATATAAACGATGGTTTTATATGTTTTCTAGCAATGTTTGTTATCTTTTTGTGTATCTTTCAGTCTTGGTGTCTTGCTCTCATGTAGAAAAGTTGGGAGTGAAGGGGCTTTTAAATATCTGTGCTCAGGGGCCCTTCGCCTCATAATCCGTCCATGACTATTGTTAGTTCATCAGTAACTGCATGATGCCTTGTTATTGTCCTTATGATATCGTGTGTGTCAGAGCCACCTTATTGATTATCTTCCTTTCAGTGTTTGCCTGCCAAACAGAAATGGATTGATCAGTCACTGTGCCTGTTAGCGGTGGTTATGGTTAATGAAAGTCATTTGCTGCGTGGTTATACGGTTAATTGGGTGTGATCCTCTGACTGTTTGTCATTGGTTCAGTGTTAAAGCCACTGCTGTGGATTCAAACTAGCTCCATATATGGTCATGTTAACGTCATCACTGCATCGCCTCATTTGCATAGTACTGCTGTGGTCATTAGTCTTTGGGGAATTCCTCCAATCTTCCCCAGACTGTACAACGGTTACGGTGACAACACGGGTCCTGCTCACCTGGTTCCTAGTCATCTCATGTCCTGTGCCATTGGTCTTCATGTTATATAACTGATGGTCTGCAATACTACTGCTTTAAGGCTTAACTCTTTCTTTCCCCTGTCTTTCTTCATTCATGCAATAAACTCTAATGGTTTCACTGGCACCCGCTCCTTTAAAACCTCATTGCATTTTCTCTCTCTCTCTCTCTCTCTCTCTCTCTCTCTCTCTCTGGCCTCTGTGCTTTTTTGCTTTCCTCCCTTTCTCTTTTCCCCGCTCACTCTCTCCATCTGGCTCTTGGGCTGGCTCATTGCTTGCTTCCCGCCATTTGACTGGGTGAGTTGCCGTGCTCTTTAACGCGCTAATTTCCCACAGTGCACTGCTGCATTGCAGTGGTGCAAGGCAAGCTCAGCTGCACTGTCCCTTCCACCACCAGATGCTTGACGGTTATGAAGTAGCAGTAATATTCAGTGCTTCTTTAGCAATTAACCCTGCTTCACTCTAGCTGCAGTGCTTTTGCCCTCATCATAATTTTTCTGCAGCAATCACACACACATACAGTAAAAAGCTCAAAATTTACCAACAAGCACTGAAAATGTGTTCCTGACACTGTGCATGTTGTTTTGATAGTAAGATGCACCATGTGTCACATATATTAACACAAATTTGGTTTTTTTAAAGTTGGACTAGCTCGTATTTCCTATGCTCACATTGCAAATTACCACAGTAGTAAGCAGCTGACCCAAGAGATGTCTCCTGCAGCAGATATGACTTTATGAGACACTGCTGTTATTTTACACACAGTCTGTACCAAAGTAAATTGATAAACTAAATTGATCATGATCATGATCATCTTAATACACTGAAATTGGCTAAATTACTATTTGCAATGGATGTCATTTAATTTCTTATTTTATGATATTAGCCTGCTCTCTTACCCACGGTGCACTGCTCCTCTCTGTTGTCATGGAGACATCTATTGGTTGTCATGGTAATCCCCAGTAGTAAGGAGGAGGACATACTGAGTTGTGGTCGAGTGAGAATCGCTTGTACTAAACGATGCTGATACCTCCCTCCCTCTCCCCTCCTCTCCTCCCCGCTCCCCCCTGTAGTATTTGATGGACTAGGGGATGTAATGAAACCCACTGTGACCCCTCAAGCGGGTGATGTTGACACCTCCATGGCTAACATGGCAAGTAGTAAGTAGTCATTTAGATTATTATAGATTTTGTAGTTAGTATTGTGAGTTGAGAGGACTGATGCCACGCTCATTTCTGTGCATTAAAGGGATAGTTTGACATTTTGGAAATGCATTTATTCGCTTTCTGGCAGAGACTTAGATGAAAAGATGCCACTCTATGAAGCTGCAGCCAAAAGACGGTTAGCTTAGCTTAGCATAAAGACTGGAAACAGGGGTAAAAGCTAGCCTGGCTCTGTTCAGCTGTAAAAAATCCACCTATCAGCACATTTAAAGTTATGGTCCTGTATTTAATCCGTATGATAATAAAAACGTAAAAATATCAATTCGGCGTTTTACGGGGAGGTTGGATTATGTGCTCTGAACTGGCAACTGCTCAGGGCTGAGAAATTGTCAGCAAATAATCCACCATAAAACAGCAAATTGCCATCTTGACACAAGTTTTTCTGTGGATTAAACAAACAAGGCATCATGTGTTAAACAGTGAGCTTTAGTTGTGCTGGTTGACAGATTTTGGTACTCATGGACATGTTTCCCCCTGTCCTGTCTGCGTGCTAAGCTAGGTTAAACAACTGCTGGCTGTAGCCTTATATTTAACAGACACATACTGTATGAGAGTGGTGTAAATATGGTCAACTAAGCATATTTCCCAAACTATTTCTTAAAGTATGCTAATTGAGACAAGAAGCGATTAGCCCAAATCTTAGCATAGAGACTGGATGCAGGGGGAAACAGCTAGCCAAAGCTTGTCAGGAAACAGTTGCAGCACTGAACACCCAAATAAACTACAAATAGGTATTTTAACATTTCTGTTTTTTTACACATTAAAAATACTGGGATACAACGTGTTAATTAGTGACATTTAGAGGTGCTGGTAGGCATATTTTGATCTTTGGAGAGAGCCCAGCTAGCTGTTTCCAGCCTTATACAAAGCTAAGCTAATCGCCTCCTGGCTCCAGCTACATCCTTCAACTCCAACAGATGTGAGTGTGGTATCGAGGGTGTTTCTGTGGTCTTAATAATGTCAGTAAATGAAAACAGTGATTTTGCAGCACCTCTCTCTCTCTCTCTCTCTTTGTTTTTGTCTCAGATCTCACAATGGGAACCTCAGCGGCCCCTCAGGTAGCTCCCCCCTGTTGGGGTGCTCCCATGGTAAATGTTGTCTGTGTCTTATAGCATGGAGTGGAGCCGCATGGCAGCGACAGACAGGGACTAGCAGCAATCACAAGCATTGCCTTCATCTGGCTCTCCAGGTTCCAGGTCCAATCATAGACCCAGGAAACTGAGAGGCATGGCAGTCAAGACAGAAAACAAGACTTATTGCAAACTATAAGTTACTGCTGGATTTCATTTAAACAACACGCCTTATTGAATGTCTGATAGAGTACATGCACTGGTCGCAAATTCTGATTTCAACATGCAGTCTGGTTCAAAATATTTTTTATATTTCTGGAATATCTACTGGAGAGTGATGAAGTGGCAAATGATAGTGCCAAATTAAGAAGCTGTTGCTTGGAAACAGCTTCTTCTTCTTCTTCTCTGGAGTTTGTGTTTTATTTTAAGCCAGTCAGAGTCCAGGCAAGCCACCTGGTTCTTCCCCTCATAGCTGAACTCTCCCCTCACATATTTGCTTCTTATGGAGATTTCAGTTCAGGCTGCTACAACAGAGATGACTGTGTCATCTGAAGGCTACCCGCATAAAGCTTCCCCTCTGCTCTCTAAATCCTTGTGCATGTGTAAACCAAACATGAACTAGTTGTAACTAGTAGGTTAAGTCAGGGCTTTGGTTGTGTCGTGTGTTTGTTGTGTCCCAGCTTTGGTAGTCCGGGATTGGTGTGTCTTCATCGTCACTTTTCAGTGTTGCCAGAAGTTTTTCACACATCATGTTTTGTTTTTTTGTTTTTTTAATGTGCTTTTGTGTATTGTTTTGCAGTGTGTGTGTGTGTGTGTGTGTGTGTGTGTGTGTGTCTGTCATGTTTGTAGTGTAGTAACATCCCACCTCCTCCTCTCCCTCCCCTCCACACCTTTAGACCGTACCCATGTGTGTCCCTCCTTTTATGGGGACTTACCCCAGCTTCAGCATGGTAAGACCACCAGTCCAGCACGGTCTATTAATGTCCTTGAACCAGTGTGGACATTACTGGACACTGATGGACAATGAGCCCCCTCACACCCATCATCAGATGGCCAACATTGTGTCTCACTCTCTCTTTTTCCTTCTGTCCGTCTGTCTCCATGTAAGCCCGGGGCACCAGGCGCTCCCATGATGCCCATGGTGAGGCCAGGCTTCCCTGCCACAGGAGCGACCCCCGGAGCCCCGGTAACACACTCACTCTCACATGGATTATACACACTCAAGACAATTTCATACATAAAGGTTACAGCTGCTCTGGCAAAATGAGTTTAAGTGCTAAAAGTAAATGTGTCTGCAGATGTCTCCTGGGGTGGCCCAGAGCCCCAGAAAGCCTCCACCACCGAGGAACGCTCTGGATGACCTCAACATTAAGGACTTCATGTAGACTGACTGACCTGTAAACCCCCAAGGTATATAGAAATAGAAAATAGGAAACTGCGAGCTAACTGAGAGCTGAGATGTGTTTTCTTCGATTGTTGTGCCACTGCAAAGGTTATGGAGCAGAATCCTCCATCAGCCACATGTGAGCCATGTTTAATCCCGCGGTTTCGATTAGCTAACAGGATTAACGCACCCTGAATGTGAGAGTGAGTGTGT
>JAPZEA010000010.1:12059175-12083078 GCA_029783685.1 Heniochus monoceros
CTTCAGCCCACCTCAGCTCCACCCATGCTACACCTCTTTGCCCATGTTTGGATTAGCTGGGAGTTTGGCACAGTCAGGCACTGCCAAGATGGAGACAATCGGAGCCAGTGTTACTGAGCTTCTCAGTGGATATTCAGAAACCTAATTGTCATGTTACAGAAGCTACGCCCATGTTTTATACAGTCAATGGTTTTCACCTCCAAATACATAGTTTAGATAATATTGGTAAAAATGGGGACTTATTTAAAAAATCTGTACACCTACTCATGTGGTGATGTCCTGTGCACACTGTATCTTTACTATAAGGTTCTCAAGTAAATTGTTATCATGACCCATAAGAATATGTGTATGTGAACATGAAAAGTGAGTTGACAGCTCTGGATTTCACTTGGACTTGCCCTTTAAAGTCATCTTAATACAGGATACATTACATCCTGTTGCTTTACTGCCATACCTAGACCTAGCTACTAAAAGCAACCCCTCTTCCTCCAGACAAGCGGGTGGAGAACTGGCCGATGATGTCATCTCCCCTCCCCACTCTGGCCATCAGCTGCCTGTACCTGCTCTTCCTGTGGGCGGGGCCTAGATACATGCAGGACCGCCAGCCCTATACACTCAGGAAGACCATCATAGTCTACAACTTCAGCATGGTGGTTCTCAATTTATACATCGCCAAAGAGGTAAGGACCCGGCCTTGGAGGACCACCTGGATGACTTCATATATTGCAGTAGTACACGTGACTGATAACAGACATATACTCTCTTTGGTCAGGATGTTAAAGGGATGCTAAATTTGTAATAATGCTAAACTTTATCACCTGTCATGCAAGAAATGCAGCTCAAAGCCTTCACATAAAAGGCATAGAATGAACACGAAAACACGGATTGGAAAATAAGATCCATCCTCACAAGTCAAAAGACTAGTAAACCCTCCCAAACTGCAAGAGTTTTTTTGCAACTGTCGCTTGTTTTCACTTTGCTAATAATTATTCATGTTTCACTTTGGTTATTGCATACCGCATTTTTTTTTTCTTTTTTTTTTTTCAAGAAAAGAAAATAAGAATGGTGTAGAGAGAACCTACTACTTCATGTAAAGAGAGAAGACACTTCGATTGAACCACTTAAAAATTCCATTGAAATGGTTGAAAGTCTAGTCTGCCTATTATCTCAACTAAGCACTTCGCAAGTGGTTGTGCATCTGACCGCTTCTTTTACAGCACGTAATGCAGAAGGTCTCTGAGATACAATGAAAAATAAGCTGTAGCAGTTTGTGTTATATGCAGAGCAGAGTGTGGGTCATACTCTAGCAATGATCACCAGTCTGTGAAATGTCTAATAGCTCTCAGCTCTCATGTGTTTCTAATAATCCACTGGTTTTATAGGAAACTCAAAACTTGTTGGCAAATCATGAAATTCAAAAAAAAAAAAGAGCATGGATATTTGAGAGGAAATAATATGTTTAGTCTTGGTCTCTCCTTTAGTTTTTGCACCATCCTTTTTAGGAAGAGAGTGTGCCAACAGGGGTCACTTGTGTCCACTGCGGTAGTTGTTGCTTCCTCCAAATCAGAGTTAGGAAATGTGAAACAGTTTCCTCTCGGCCTCTTTCTGACTTTGCTTTCTTTCCTCCCATCAGCTCCTACTAGGATCTAGAGCAGCCGGGTACAGCTACCTCTGTCAGCCTGTCAACTACTCCAATGATGTCAATGAAGTCAGGGTGAGCTCCGTCCAACACCCACATCGCCTCACACATCTACACACATCCCATCCCAGTGCACGGATTCACACACATCAAACCTGGCATTGCCGTTTTGTCGGGGGGGAGGGTTAAAGGACGAACGTCACGAGAGAGAGATAAAAGTTTATATCTCTAGCAATTTAGGACAAACAGGGTGTGGCCTGCACTCAGATAGGCGGGAGTAATTGGTCTCACCACCATAACTCTCCGCCCCTGTCTCCACCTTCCGGCCTTGCTCTTTCACGATGGCAGGATGCCACACCGCCCTGGCTGAGAGAGCAACCATGTGTACTATGTGCATGTGAGTGTCAGGCTGGTAGGAATGAAGAGTTAAATAGGAGAATACACACAAAGCGACTTGTGATTTTGTGTTCTGGGACAGTGGGACGTCTAATAGTGAATACACCTGCAATATATATGCAATATATATTTGGTTTCCAAATCTCATCATATCAAAGTATGATGATTAAACCTGCAATTTCTCCTTGAGGATCAATCAAGTGTCATCCTGTCCTGTCTTATGGGATACGTGTACAACTGAGATATTGATTTCAGGCAAGATATCTGTATCATTTAATCACAGTTAGGCTTAAAAGCAGCACTACATATTGAGGTAATATACTGTATAATGTACAATTGATCTTACAGTATGATATGATCTTACTGTGTGTTTTAAGCTTGATCCTTCACTTTTCCTCGATTTATTTTTGTGCTGTAGTATTTGATCTTTTCTGTTATACCTTGTTCACAAATATAATCAGAAAATCTTCTTTCTGCAGTAGTAACTATTAGTAGTTCTTCACCCAGCTGTACTATGTGACTGCTGTAAGATAGAGGCTTTAAAGGGCTGATTAACTCGGACATTAAGTGACTGCAGTGACTCGTAGAAGTGTCTGCTGCAGCGTCTGCACATTGTATTCACAGTCTGAAGCCGTTCTTTGTCAAAGATGCTATCACACACAGTGGTGTTAGTGTCGAAGAACCACCACAGAAGGCTGCAATCATTCACTCCACCCTGTTTTATGTCTTTAGATAGCATCTGCTCTCTGGTGGTACTACATCTCCAAAGGAGTGGAGTTCCTGGACACAGTCTTTTTCATCCTGAGGAAGAAGTTCAACCAGGTCAGCTTCCTGCACGTCTACCACCACTGCACCATGTTCATCCTCTGGTGGATCGGCATCAAATGGGTCCCCGGAGGACAATGTGAGTGGAACAGTTCATTTTTATGACATCCAGCTGTTGAATTCATCAGATTTAGCTCGTCTATGTGCTGCTCACTTCTGACTCATAAAGCGCTGACATGCAGTTGCACGCCAGCCATGTACACATAAGACGGCCACCATCACATCTGATACAAATTTAATCCTTTTATCTTTCCACAGCATTTTTTGGTGCAACCATCAACTCTTCCATCCACGTGCTCATGTATGGTTACTACGGTCTGGCAGCCTTGGGACCTCAGATGCAGAAGTACCTCTGGTGGAAGAAATACCTCACCATTATTCAGATGGTGGGTATTACTTAAGGGTTATATTTCTGTGTGTGTTATGTGGGTGCTGCAAAACAAAAATTGCAGACATGTGCATTGGCTGCTGTGCTCCAGATCAAAGCTTTCCTCTTTAAAAAACCAAACATATTTGTGCAGATGTTAAAACTTTTGGTGAACTGTCCTCTTTAAAACACTACCATTTTATTACCACTGATTAAACTTGTTAAGTCATAATATTGCAGTTAGGTCAGCGAAACAGTTGGAAGCACTAGAAAAAGAGAAATGTGATACACTTATGTCATAGTTAAAATCTGGTGTTTTATTTGGATTTGAGCAAAATACACCAATGTTTTATTTAGAAGCAGTAAAGATGTGACAGTTCTCGTTTTTTGTGTCTACTTCCGCGGTCATTCCCAGATTCTGTAAGTTTATTGCGTTTTTACTGTGTCTCTGGCTTTTTTTTTTTTGCTAAATTACTTTATTATGTGGATACATTTCCAGATCCAGTTCCACGTGACCATTGGCCACGCCGGCCACTCCCTCTACACGGGCTGCCCATTCCCCGCCTGGATGCAGTGGGCTCTGATCGGCTATGCTGTCACCTTCATCATCCTCTTCGCCAACTTCTACTACCACGCTTACCGACGCAAACCTTCCTCCACGCAGAAGGGAGGCAAGCCCGTCACCAACGGCACCTCGACCGTAACTAACGGTCACAGCAAAGCGGAGGAGGTGGAGGAGAACGGGAAGAGGCAAAAGAAAGGAAGAGCGAAAAGGGAGTAAAGGAGGACGAGGGCTTTCTTGGTGATTAAAAGAGAGAGGACTGTTGTTTTAAGGGCCGGAGAAGGAGGGAGGGGTGGGAAGGGATAAAAAGAAAAGTTCAAACAAGACCGGCTCCATTATCCCTGCAAATAATATAGAAGGATGCGATACGTGACCAACTTGGAAAGGTGAAAGAGTAGCAGTGTGTGTTTGTGGATGTTTCTGTAAGAGTTTCTGGATTTGAGAGAAAGAGAGGGGTGTTGGTTGTCTCCATAACAGGTTTATTTTGTTTTTGTTTTGTTTTTTTAATCAAGAAAAGCAAAATGCTGATCACGTAGGCTCCGCGCTCTTCTGTCCAACCGTGTTTTGGACCGTAATAGGACCAAAATATTAAAGGACCTACAGACTGTTCAGCATCCACTAACTTACCAACCAAAATTCACCTCCAACTTTTGTACTCTGGATTCCAGTATTGTTTTAACTCACAGCTTAAATAGTCTTTAATATGCTACTTTATTTCCTAGTGCTCTAAAAGAGTTTTAATGAATTTAACTATTACCAACAAAAGAAGTTTATACCAAAGTTTTTTTCTTGGTTCAGGGGGGAGATTTTTGTTTACGAATACTTAGAGCTGTACAAAGTTAACAAACAAAAATGACAAAGCGACGTTCTCATGACTGCCATTTACTGTATTTAACTACTTTTCGTTCATCTACACCATCTACCAATCCAACACGTTATGGACTTTACATTTCTCTGCTGTCTCAAACTGATTTAACTGTGCTGCATTTACAGAATTACTTTTTCTTTGTGTTCATTGTGAATTAAAAACCTGGTTTAAACACTTTGGGAGGGGACTGTAGTTTCTTTTAGTATTTATGCAAATTTGTGGGTATCTTTGTTATAATATTTTTTGTGGGTCCTCATGATTTATTTCTTTTTGCTGTGCGATGTAGCTGAGGTGCAAGAATAAGAGATTGAAGTTCAGCTAAGTATTGTCTCACTGCCATGTAGGACTGAAGGGAAACTCATCCTGAAAAGAGCTTCTTTTTTCTTTTTTTTAAGAAAACAAATGGTTATTTCATTGTCTTATTGAAAATGAAAGCAACACAGCTTCTGGTTGCACATATAACTGAAATAAAGACAATGTCAGCACCCCTTAGTTTATATTTGTGTGTTTTTGTGTTAATTTCAGTGTGAGCATGTGTGCACAAGTCATGCAAATCAACAGTAAATTAGCTACTTTACCATTAAAGCATGTTGTTCTCAACATGTAGGATCAGGACATCCCCCATTAGGAACCGAATCTGGAGCCGAAGCCTTCCCAGCCTCCATCTTCCAATTTCCTCTCCTTCTTTATCTCTACTGTCCATCCCAGGAGCTGCAGGATGGAAAGAGTTCTTTTAGGTGTGTGAGAGAGCAGAGGAAGGCTGTGTCTTTGGCCTGTCCAGACAGATCTGCCCTAATCTTTGGGGTTAAATTGGCTTTAGCTCCAAAAGAGCTTATTTCCACGTCACTCCATGAGTTACCCAGGAAAGCAGGTCACTGGAAGAGAAGCCTTTACTAATCTGCCATCAGGTCGCTACTGTAACTCTCAAACTCTTTATTAGTTAACGTTTGGCTTTGATTTATTCGTTTAGTGTACAAATGACTATACAAGACGTGCCATCACGGGATGAAAGAGCCAAAAGGCCAAAAAAGACCCTGTGTTCTGGCCCTAAATATTAGCAAACACATTTTTTATACAAGAAACAACGATTTAACATCAGCGCTGTGAATTCAATATCCTGTTTCATTTCAGGACTGCAACCCTCCATCCACATATTTGTTCACACACTCGCCATCCATTTCTTCATTAGCCTGTGACAAACACACTTTATCCCATTGCTCTTTGATCACATTGTGGATTCACAAATGGAATCTAATAAATTATTCATCTGCTATCTTTTTTCTGTTGCTGTTTCCAAAGTCCTCCAGTCACACCACTCTGCTGTTTCTAACACTTCATGTTCAGCCACTTTTTTTCCCACATCCTCCTCCCTCCTCCCTCTAACCTCCTGTACATGCACTACTTTGCACTCTTCCATCTTATCCCGGTGCACCACCACCTGTTTCTTTGCACCCGTGGTGTCATGGTGGAGGTGGGAGGATGTAGATGTGAATGATGGACTGGATGAAATGAGTAAGAGGAGGTGTATTTGTCCTCCATGGGGACACAGAGGGATCTAAGCCAGGGACTAAGAGGATTGCAGAAGGGCCAAGGCTTTTCTATCAAAGGCATTTAGCACAGGTCACTATAACCGGCATCCCTGCTGCTGCAGGAATGTGCATGCATACACCTGTATGCACACACATACTATGGACCTTGGGCAGAGATTTGCGTACCGGATTAACTAATACAGGCCTACTGCAAGTGCACTTTGATGTACAGGCTGATAAATCCCTGTGGAACTCTCTCATAAAACTATGGTATAAAAGTCCAGGTGCCTTTGTAAAGCACTTAGAAATACGGTACAAGACAAATTACTGGCTCCCAAACATGTTTCTCTTTCTCTACCTTTGGTAATGTGCAAGCCCGTCATTTGATTAGATGGCTGGCAGGCAACCGACCCACCCAGTCTTCTGAGAGGGCCAGTCTGTTGGAGGGTGAAGGGTCAGTTTGCAGGGGTTAAATCTCTACAAACCCGACCTGTCACTCACTCATCTCATTAGCAATTACATGACTAAGGAGCTCATTGGAGGCTAACGGAGTGGAAACAGTCAGCGTTTTACTGGCTCTCCTCCTGTGTGGGACAGATTGCTTTCAGAGCTTGTTCTGGGCTCCCTCTGCTGGGCCTGGTTGTAGTTGCATTACATTTGTGGGTGAGATGAGATGAAGGGGACACATGGTGTGATTCCTGGCAGAAGTGACATTCACATGAAATTGATTAGACTACTTCATTTTGAGATAGAGGAGCACTAAGCTGAAGTCCAGATTTAAGGCCAATATTAAGAATTCATTTGCGGCAAAAGGGGCATTCCACCAATTTAGCGTTGCTCTTTCAATTAGCAAGGAGATTTTAAAAAGAGTGGTCAAAATTGCAGTATCAGAGGTTGATATATCCCTGACTTTGAACCCTTCTTATGGGTCAAACTCCAAAAACACTGGATCCTACAATTCCCATAATGCAACCCAACAGTGTCTTTTGTGAGACCCTCTGACTGATAAATATCTATATCTTTCAAACTCAGCGCACCAACTTCACAACACAGGATTTCTGTTACAAACAATAAAGTCTCATGCCCAATCTGAGATGTAATCAGGGTTATTTTCTCTGACTTTAGGAAGTGTGTGGGTAAAAAAAAAAAAAAAAAAAAGGAGGGCTATAGTTTTGCCCTGGGCTCCCCCTGGCCCTGCCTTTAACTCTGTGTAAACCCTGTGTGATTTATTATGTATTGAATGAGTATTCCTACAAAGTAAACTGAAGTTTAAGAGGCTACTGTAAGAAAGGTTAGAACATTCCGCTCATTATTCTAAATGTTTATACTGAATGTATATACCTAATACTGTGCTTTGTCATGGCCATGCCAATAGAGTTTATTTGAATTCGAGGCAGATAACGGGGTGGCTGTTCGCTTCCTGGTCTGACGTACACCCCCACGTCATATGGTCAGTGCCCCTGCAGTGCCTGGTGGTTGCCTGTGTCGCCTCTGCACAGTGCTCTGCGGTAAGAATCCCCCATTCTGCGGGGCTCTCTGTGAAAATGCATTAGTTTGGACTTTTTGCAAAAGTTTGTCGGTCAGCATCTGTCTGTACAGGAGGCTGCAGCCCATCTCTGAATGATCCAAAACAAGTAGGCCTGCACCTCCTTGGTAAAGTTAGGCTGTGGGTCAGGAGGACGCGATGGGAAAAGCGGCATCTAGCGGCTCAGTGCAGGCATCTTAAAACTTTCAAGTTGTTTGAATGTTAAAAGTTAGTTCAAACCGAGCTGAGCGTTGTAATTAAATACACGTAGGCCTTCTGGAGAACTGTTTTCACGCTCACTCGTGATAAATAAGTGTAAAGTATAGCCTGTGTTTGGAGTTTATTAGCAGAAAATGAAGCCCGCCGCCAGCGGCGCTGCAGATCCTCCATCATCATCAACATCAGCAGACAATAGTGCAGGGAGGAGGAGGAAGAGGAGGCAGCATCGGGCTCCCTCACCGGCCAGAGTCCAGGAAGGGGCAAACAAGCGAGCTCCGAGACTCCCAGGCAGGTCCAGGTCCCCTCCACCCGCGGGAAGGAGCAGAAACATCGCGGTGAAGGAGAGTTTGAGGTCCGCTGACGGAAGGGAGAGGGAGCCCGAGAGCCGCGGAGGAGCAGCTGTTCACCCGGATGGTGCTGAAGCTGATCTAGTCAGACCAAACAGGGCGGATGCTGTCGGGGAAGATCCGACAGATCCATCCGCACCGGCCCGTCGCTCCGCTCTACGCCTGCCCTGCCTTAAAGGTGACCCCTCGCAGCGTTTGTTGCCCGGCAGAGCCTCGTCTTCCTTTTCCGCGGCGGAGAGAGGGAAGAGACCCGGAGAGGAAGGCGGCCGCAGGGAGAGAAGCGGCGCGTCGGTGGGCTGCGGCGCGGGCCTCGGTTTGGGTTTGTGGAGAGGAGGATGCTTGCAGGCTGAACTGATCCAGTTCCATCTGCAGAAGAGACTGAAAAGAAGCGGTGCGAAGATGCAAACCAAGACGGACAACATGGGCGCAGAGGAGGCCGCTCTGGGAGAGCCGGAGCCGGCTGCAGAGGCGACAGAGGCGGGGTCCGTGACACAGCAGGAGCAGGCCTTTGAAGACGAGATGGAGAGACTGCTGGAGGAAAATGAAGATCTTAAGGTTTGATGCATTGTAGTTTTTTTTATGTTGGCTGTTGCTCTGTCATCAGCTTGGAGTTATTTGAGATGTAAAATACAGTGTGGCACCTCAGCAGAATTGTAGGCCACATTTGTTTTTTCATATTAGGTTTGCAGAAAATTCATGCTTGTATTTAAAACCTGTGGACAGCAACTTGTGTTTGTAGTGACATTTATTGAGTGGAAGATAGATAAATAAGCATGAATTGATTTGTCTGTTGAGCATCCTCCATGTCTTCACATAACATAAAAAGACCTAAAACTGAAAATATACTGGCCACAGATGACTAATTGGTTATTGATCACTCTGGAATTGATCTGCTGGGATCAATGATATTTTGCATGAAAATGAGGGACAACAAGGGGAGTCAGCAGCTGGGATTTGCATATTTGTATGAACCATGCTGGCAGTTGCAGGAAATATCTACAACATAGCAGACAAAGTGAGTCACTGCACAGGAAATACATTTGAATTTATGTGTTTGTTTTATCATGTGCACTTGTCTGAAGTTGACTATATCTGGCTCAAGTCCAAAACATCCATTACTCCATCTGTGGACTCAAAAGTCTCATTCTAAAACCGTAAACAGCAGAGATTAGTCACTGACAGTCTTAATCTTAACCATCTCCCAACTGTGGCAAATAATCTTCTCTGTGCACCTGCCAGTGTGAAATTGAGGAGATGAGGACCGAGATGGACGAGATGCGAGACACGTTTTACGAAGAAGACACTTGCCAGCTGCAGGAGATGAGGCGTGAGCTCGAGAGGGCCAATAAGAACTGCCGGATCCTGCAGTACCGTTTGAGGAAGGCGGAGAGGAAGAGGCTGCGCTACGCCCAGACGGGAGAGATCGATGAGGAGCTGCTCAGGAGTCTGGAGCAGGACCTGAAGGTACAGAAGGGGAGGGGAGGGTGCTCTGTCTGGGTGCAGTTGTCAGGACATTTGGATTGTCTCTGTCTCAAGGATGTGTGGGCCACAGGTGAAAACACTGCATTTCCAAAGTGTTGCATTGTAGCTTTGACTCCTGTGCATTTTACTGGTTTATATATTGAGTTTGCTTTGAGCTATTTGGCTTAGAAAGGGTACAAAATGCCTAAAGATAGTAAGACATTCTTTAAAGTTCACATAAAATATGAAAATCACTATAGGTGGAGGTCACATATTTAAAAAGTTACATCCTCACATAAACTAACAATACCTTTATAATTTTAGTTTTAAACAAAGTCATATTACAACCACTGCAGGTAGCGAAGGATGTGTCTGTGAGGCTGCACCACGAGCTGGAAAAGGTGGAGGAAAAACGCACAAAGACGGAGGAGGAGAATGAAAAACTGAGACAGAAACTCATAGAGGTGGAGGTGACCAAACAAGCTCTGCAGAATGAACTCGACAAAACCAAAGAGGTAAGTAGCAACACCCATCTACATCACATCTGTTGTTTAAGATATCATATAGCTCAGGATCTTTTTGTTAATGTGAAGTAATGTTAAGTTACAGCCCAATTTTAACCCAAAAAAGCTGTAAACCACATGCACACATACATGCTCACGCACATAAGGAAAAAAAGAAAAAGTTAGTAATTCAAATTTTCTAATTTACTGTCCTCAAACAGTCTCAAAAGAGGAGAGGAAGCAAGGACATCCAGAAGACAGACAGGAAATCAGCACAGACCCCTACAGAGGTGAGATGATTTTCTAATGTCTAACAATCACGCTGCCCAAAGTAATGGAGAGAGTCATCAGGAAGTATCTCTCCGAGGAACAGCTGCTGTCCTGTATCACTCTCCAGAGTGTGTGATCTCGAATATGTAACAATTCCAGACATCAGTAAGACTTGAGATCCTGCGGGTATAGTTCACAGGTGATCCTCTGAAGTCAAACGTTTTGCTTTTCACCTCGGGCTCCAGCAGGCCAAAGCAAGTGCTCCAGTCATTTGAAAGAAATGTATATTTAAATGAAAGCTGAGAGTTTGCAGAGCTCCAGCAATTACTTCAGACTTAGCGGATGCCGAACATCCTCTTGGTCCAATGATAGAAAAGCGTTTTGGCTTAGAAAGACTGCCGTACAAAACCCTTAACCCTTTCTACTTAAATGCATTTTTAGCACTGATTTACTGGAAGTGTGGTCGGTATTGTTTCCATGCTTTAGGAGGACAATGAGGACCTTAAGTGCCAGCTAGCTTTCATCAAAGAGGAAGCAGTGCTTATGAGGAAGAAGACGGCCAAGATTGACAAAGAGAAGGACTGTCTAGAGCAAGAGCTGCAGAAGTACCGCTCCTTCTATGGTGAACTGGACAGCACCCATCCTAAAGGAGAGGCTGGGGGTCCGCCCACCACCCGCGAGTCAGAACTGAAGCTACGGCTCCGCCTGGTGGAGGAGGAGGCCAACATCCTGGGGAGAAAAATAGTCGAGTTGGAGGTACGTGCAGATAATGCTACATGGGTCTATTGAGGGATTAATACCTCAGTGGGAGTCATGTTAGTATTGAACCTTTTTGCACCACAGGTTGAGAACCGTGGCCTGAGGGCCGAGCTCGATGACCTCCGTGGTGAAGGAGAGGGAGCTGGAGGCTCCGGGTGCGGCGCAATGGGCGGGCCGGGCGCAGGGCGAGGCCTCGGTGATGATCTGACGGAGCTCCGACAGCAGCTGCAGTTGGTGGAGGACGAGGCAGAGCTACTGAGGAGGAACCTGGCTGACGCTGAAGAACAGAACAAGAGAGTGACTGGCGAGCTGAACAAGTTACGGTTCAAAGCCGGCACCCACGAGGGAGGCGCCAGGCATGGAGGAGGAGCAGGGGGGGCAGGGATTGATGGAGCAAAGGCAGAAGCCCTGCAGGAGGAGCTGAAGGCAGCAAGGCTACAGATTAATGACCTAAGTGGCAAGGTACTAGAAGTTGATTGATAATATCATCAGTAATTTGATCATTTCCTTTTGATTATAAACAAAACATAAAATATTCAGAAATTTTGTGTTCATGACTAAAAAATATCATCAAAATCTTTATCTAATTATGTCTTATTATGGACTACAGTCATGCTAGTCTGTGAGCTGTAAGATAATGCTAATGCTAGCATGGCAACATGCTGACACTGACAATGCGAAAATTCAGATTTACTGAATATATGTATAATTAAATGTAAATGTATTTAAAATTTATGGTTTACTGTGTTCACCATTTTAATTCAGCGTGTTAGCATGCTAACATCTGCTAATTAGCACAAAACACAATTGACTGAAACTATTTACTCCTATTTAATACAGTGTCCAGCTGTTTTAGGAAATTAGCTCCTTTTTAACAGGATTGAGAGTCTTTTGCTATGCTAGCAGCTCTGTGAGGCTGTACTGAGGCACAGCAGTGCTTTGAGCTAACGGCTAATGTCAGCATGCTAATATGCTCACAGCGACAATGCTAACATGTCGAAGTTTTGTGGGTATAATGTTTAGCAATAATAGTTCAGAATGTTAGCATGCTAGCTTTTCCTGACTAGCACTAAACACAAAGTACAGCTGAGATTGACAGTGACATTAGTTTTGCAGGTATTTGGTCATAAATCAAAATATTGGACAATTTAAATTTTGACCTGATGGTGGCGCTAGAGGAAGAGTTTAAGGATCACCAATTGCAATTCTCCCTGAGCAGCACATGAATATCTGTACCAAACTTCATGGCAAGAGACCAAGAGACAAATTTTTCCATCCATAGCACCAGGGCCTTAGTTTGTGCCAGATTCTGCTGGTATAGGATCTGGGACTTCTTTGTCACTATCGAAATCTGTAAATAAGCTAAGGAAGTGGCCATTTTTGCTGTGAAATGGTGAATTGAGTATCCTAAATTACAGGGTGCGTGTAGGTGCGGTGCTGTCCGTGGTACTGAAACGCAGCAGAGGAAATCAATTGACGGTCCGGCCTCTTAGCCTGCTTCCTTTACGTTGCTGCCAATAGAACAAATTATAAAATGTCACTTTACATCTCTCTATCTTCCTTCAGGTCATGCAGCTGCAGTACGAGAACCGTGTGCTCCTCTCTAACATGCAGCGCTATGACCTGGCCTCCCACCTGTCCCTGCGGCCCAGCCCACGGGACAGCGACGCAGAGAGCGATGCCGGCGGTGCGACAAGTGGTCGCCGTGAGAGCGACGAGGACTCCACCTCCTCCCGGCTCCTCCCACCGCACCGCAAGCGGGAGGGCCCTGTAGGGGGGGAAAGCGACTCAGATGAGGTCAGAAACAATAACGGCAGCAGCCGTTGCCTGACGCCCACGCGAGGCCTCTACACCCCCACGGGGCCCGAGGGCGCCGCCTCCTCCGCCTTGGCCCGCTTCCTGCCTGGTGGCCGGTGCAACCTGCGCGACAGGCAGCAAATGATCGACATCCGCGTGGAGGCGGAGAGGCTTGTTCGGACCATCGACCGGCTCATCGCAGACACGGCCACTGTCATCTCAGAGGCGAGGGTCTACGTTTCAAACGGCGACCTGATGTTCGGGAGAGGAGGGGAGGAGGGTGGAGAGGATGATGGGAGCAGGATCAGGGAACATGAGCTGCTGTACCGCATTAACGCTCAGATGAAGGCCTTCCGAAAAGAACTGCAGTCCTTCATCGACAGACTGGAAGTGCCGAGGCTCGAGGACAGGGAGGCGGAGGAGCCGCTGTCGGTGAGACAAAGATTAAAAATGGACTTAAGTTTCATGGCGGCATGTGAAACGTCTCAGAAAGGTTAATGCTCTGGTTAATGATTCTTTTTCTTCCTTTTTCTCACTGAATCCAACCTCTTCTTTCTCATCTGTTACGGCTTGTCACTCCACTCTTCCTCCACCCAGATGTTCCAGCCTATCATTTTGCTCATCCTCATTCTTGTGTTATTCTCATCCCTCTCCTACGCCACCATCTTTAAACTCGTCTTTCTTTTCACTCTTTTCTTTGTCCTGTGATGTACGCCTCCCTTAATTCACATCATCCCTTTGTTTTTTGCTCTTTTGATTTTTTTTTTCCTCCCCGCATCCTATTTTGCCAAGGTAACCAAAAGCACAGGAAAAGCTCAGCACTTGCAAAGGCTGCAGTCACATTCAACAAAGTGTGGCTGGATTCAGCACTGGAGTCTACATTTTCCATTACACATCACTGTCCACATCATTCCCACAAGAAGGTGAGTTAACACTGTAGCTGATATTAGCCAGGTTCTGTAAAAAGTCACCATTATCTTATCAATGTGTCACAGATCTGCAGCAGTGAACAACATCATGTAAATAATGAAGATAAAAAAATAAACCAATGGAATCAAATGTTTGCATCTCACCTTTGACCAGGAAAATATGAAGGATGACAACTCAAACAGTCAGTGTTAGAGACAGTTTTCTGTTTGAAATGTAAATAGTATTTAGGTTGATTCCTAATGTACCTTTAAACAAACTTCAGTAGTTTCAGGATATTTGTCTGTTTGACCCAAGAATAGATAGTTTTGATTATAGAATATAATTTCAACTGTAGGATCCTTGGAGGACTTTTAAGACCTCTCGTCCATGTCGGCTTCAGACGGATGAGATGTCTGTCTTAAGGAAATATTTAAACGTTTCAGGAAAGAGCTTTGCTGCTGAGAGTTAAATGGCAAGACTGATACCACTTTTATGTCTGTATGCTAATATGTGGGTAGAACCAGTAGCTGATTAGCTTAGTTTAGCATAAAGACCGGAAGCAGTGGAAAACAGGTAGCCTGGCTTTCATTTTAACAAACAAGATAAAAAAAAGTTTATTAGTGAGCTTTAGAGTTGCTGCTAGGTTTATTTTTTTACTTTTAGACAGAGCCAGGCTAGCTGTTACCTGCTGCTTCCAGTCTTTATGCTAAGCTAGCTAACTAGCTAACTGCTGCTGGCTCTAGCTTTATATTTAGCATACATGAGAGAGGTATCAATCTTCTCATCTAAGTCTTGGCAAGAAAGTGGATAAACTTGTTTTCTGAACTATCAAACTACTTCTTTAAGCCAATAGGAAATCAGCTCCTACCGCTGATGAGATGTGGCTGAAAGTCCTAAAAATCTTGCAAGTGGACTTTTGAGTTGAGATTATGTGGTTATATAAACAGAAACCCTGTGGATGGAATAGGTTTCAGAGATGTGGGTCATATAGGGTTTAGCACTGTTTCACATTGAGCTTTAAGGTCACGAACCTGTAAGAGGGGAAAACCTGAATCATATTTCCATGTTGCTAATGTCCTGGTTTAACCTTGTTACTAAATATGTATTTTGTCTTGTAACAGGTTATGACAGCAGTCACCTCCTCTTTGTTTTCCACGGCCGCACATGCTGTACAATCCAGCTGTTGTTGCCTCGAGGTAAAGTGAGGATGAAGTTTGTTTTCATCCCTCCTCTTAACTCCTGAAGGATTTGTCATTCATTAGGGAACACAACAGGTGGAGGAATAATGGTGATGATCCAGGGGCTTCAAACTGGAAGGAATTCTGATGATCACGTTGAGTGCCAAATGTCAGACCCCCACCCCAAAAAAAAAAAAAAAAAAAATTCACAAGACCCCTGATTAGAGGCAGGCATTAATAGTGTGGCAGATGAACAGTAGCAAGTGTCTTCAGACGTCACAGCAGCAGGATGAGTCAAGATCACAGTTACTCCAGGACATTGTATGAGATTTCACACACTTTGCATTTTTGCACAACTTGAAACCTGCAGCATCTGAAGCCTGTTGTACTGGTATGGGTAAGGTTTTCATAAAATGTGGCAAAAAAATATATATATATTAAACATTAAAAATGCTGAGCCCACGTGAAGGTTGATGACATTGAAAGTCTCTGTAAAAATAAAAAAAAAACGAGTGAAATTTTGCCGCACATGCCAGGCATTCACATTGCAGTTTCCTTTCCGTGACTACCTTCAATAAAGATATTATTGACGGTGACACATTATTACTCACTGTGTCACCCACGCCCACTTGGCATCCCTTGGAAAAATGATTTGTAGTAGCGCATGGTCACAAGGCAAAATCTGCCCAAGCATCCTAAAGCAGAGTAGCAACAGAGAAGCCCATTGGCCGAGAGAGCGCAGCAGCTGAAATAGCTATGTAAACACTTTCCCTCTCTCCGCGAGCCCCAGTAATTATAGCCAGGATGCTGGTGACGACAGTTGTCCCATCGAGACTTCAAATGCTGGAATAAATTTGACATTATGATATTTGAGCCCGGCTCCAATGGCGCGCTCACGCAAACACCGGGGAGCGGTATAAAGGCTGGGGACCCCGGCTGGAACACAGGTTGTTTACCCTTTAGCCCGACGCTCCGGACTTAACCCCGGCACCGAGGCGTGACGAGGAGAAGGGGGCCCTTTAAATCCAGTCCGGCAGCTTTTACGTAACACAGAAGAGGAAAAGCGAGGGGGACGCACAGGAGAGAGGGGACTGGACAATTGGAGAGGGCAGAGCGCACAGAGCGCAGGCTGAGGATTGTTACTGGAGGGTAGTGAGAACTTTTAAGTTGAGCAAGGTAAGAGCTGTTTATTATTGAGGCGTAAAAGGCAGCTGTAATTAAGGTTTAGTGCCATATGGGGCGATATAATTTGAAATTAATTGCATTCAGCTTTAAAATATTTAAATTTAGAAAGCATGAATGGCCAAACCTGAAGTTGCCCAAGTGCATTGCCCTCATGTCATGCCTTGTGACTTTTTTCCTCTTATTATCATTATTTAAATTGAAATTTCCTCATTTTAGTTTTACACAGATTCCTTTATTCTAATTTGAGCAAGGTGTAACTTTTTACATCTTCTTTGTCTCTGACATACAGCACGGCCACTCTCTCCGTCCCTCTCCATGCGCACAGGCCATGCAGCCAGTTTACTATGCATAGTTACAGGATTATTAATATCTCTACTCTTACATCACAGTTGGGAGGGAAGCGGCTGGTACATTCGGGCACTTTCGACCTGGATACATCATATTCAGTGATGGCAACAACAACAACAAACCCCTGGTTGATTTTGTTCACTTGAATGGAGTTGTAACAATATTTAGGCGATTAGTTCTCTCATTGGGACACAACTCCACCTCGCCAGTGATGAATGTAGCCACATTCACATCTGAGATGTGCCACAGCAAACTTTTGAAGAAGACATTTCGATGTTGCACTCTGTATTTTAAATACTGAGGTTAAGGGGTTTTTTTGAATGTCGCGAGGCATACAGAGGCAGTCTGGAGGTCAAAGTGACCACACGTGCTGCAGAGGTAGGCTTACATGCTTGTGAATTTTGGACAAGAATGTGAAAGGAGAGGGTCGTGAATACCTGACCTTTGTGAGGGCAGAGAGTGTCCAACATAAGTCATCTAAGCAATAGATCCAAGTCCAAAAAACTTGAATGGGATAAAAGTGTTTCACTTCAACAGATATTGCCGCTGGTGCAGTCTTGTTTTATTCTAAAAGAGGTTGACCAGCATTGGAAAAAAAGTGTCAAAAGTGTTATATGAATGGCATAGAAACCCACTTTCTAACAGTTTGTTTAGTACTTGTTTTTTGCCAACCCTCTTTTCCCACATTTTTGTCTCTATAGTGTTTCCAGGCCATCGATCCTTCTGTCCCTCAGTGACCTCTGACAGGAGAGTCAAACAGGAAAAAGGGGAAATTGCCATTTAAAAAGGCCTTTGGGGATTGAGCCGCCTGTGTCATGGCAGCCATTGATCTGGAGCGTGGGCTGTAACATGGTGGCCGGGGCTGGGGGAAAGAGAGGCCAGAGCTGATGGACAACTTCGACTCAGAGATGCAGGAGTGGGAGGACCAGCTGCAGGACATCCAGAGAAAAATCGAAGAGGTAAGACTATGACTCGATGGTAGAGAGACTGGACAAGTAATCTCTGACGACTGTGATCACGCACGTTGTGTAGGAATGATGACAAAGCAGCAGCTGGGTCCGTGCACTTTGACGAATAATGTGTGAAAATGGGATTTAAGGAGCGATCCAAAAAGCGTGACTCTTATACACCAGCGTCAGTGTCATAAATCAACTTTTTTCTTCTCTCCTCTTACTGATTTCTGCTGCACAATAACACACCAACTGATGCAGAAATATAGAGGTTCAATTAAAGTAACTCATGTTCACAGTTAATTATGTTCTCCATCTTCAACTGTAGAATGGAGTTATGCACGTCTTTACAAGAAAGATGAAGAAATTCAGCTGCATAGAATCACTAAGATTTATTTAAGAGTTTGGTTTAACAATGATACAAATGTGGTTGCGATAGACAGTTTTCACTCACATGTGATATTGCAGTGTGTCAACATGTTAATGGTTTTGTTATGAAGTGCTTCCGTAATCCCTGGAGTGTGTGTTAATTAGTGTAATGTGTGTGTCTGTCTGTGTGTGAGTGTGTGTGTGCTCGTGCACCATAATAAACTGCTGGCAGCGCACCGACTCAACCTCATGGCCTTGTTGGAGCAATGATACAGACAAATGTTAACAAGCTTATTAAACTGTGATGCACTGACAGACGTGCTGAACTCTCTCTCTCTCTCTCTCTCTCTCACACACACACACACACACACACACACACACACACAGTATGAAAGTGGATACTAAAGGATATATTAATGGTTGCAATGGGAAACAGATGCTTGTTGGAATAACATGTGCTGATCATAAATATAGGTTTGGTTGTGCAATGGTTTAGTGATAATTTTAAGACTTGTTTGTTGTGTAAACACAGTTCATGTTGTTGAGCTGTGTTTTGCATGTAGTTGTGTACACTATGTGCCTGCAGAAAAGCATCTAATTAGGTTTATATATTTGAAGAATACACCAAATTAGCACAAGATCAGCAGGAGGTTCTCAATGTTTCCTTCTGTTTTCATTTTTCAGTTGTACAATGAAGTCCAGGCCCGCAGAGGAGCAAACGATATCACCACTGACAACCAGAAACATGGCAGCGAGTTGGAGTGTGGCCTTGGGCACCATGGCAGTGGTCTTTGTGTACCCGGCCATCACAGCAAGAATCACTCTGGAGCTATAACTGTGCCACATCACTATAGTAACGGCTATAACTATAGCCCCAATGGGTACAGCTACCCAGCGAGTCACCAGAATGGCTACGGTTACTGCCACACCAATGGAGTTTCAGAGATCGGAGACTTGTTGCAGGATTATTTGGGGCAGGGGAAGCAAATGAGCCGGAAGAACAATGGAGCTCGCCACGTGGTAAGTAAAGGCAATTCTTTTCATGCCTCATTCTGTTGGCATATGCACATCTGAGGAAACCAGATAGGTGGACGTGATATGAGTCAAAGCTGTGGTTCAGTCAGGAACGTATTGATTACAGTTATGTGGTTCCTTCAAGTCTGCTTACACATACAGGTTACCAGATAGGAGTTAGCTTCACATTCTTTCACTCCCAACTCTTGCACTTTCGTAAATCCCGACAAAGCAGTCGAGAAGAAAGCCAAGACCAAACTGTTCCATGGTCCACATGAAAAAACCACCTGCATGTCCAACACTGAAGTACAGTAGGTCAGAATAGTTTTAGCAGTGCTATATTGAGTGATGATCAAGGGTCAACTGATGTTCACTTTTGGTAAGATACAGTAAACAGAAGCTTGCCAGTGATCCTGAAGTAGCATGCTCTAATTTAAGGCTTTTTTTTGGAGGCTCATATGGTTTTTAAATATATTATTCCCTCTCTCAGCACTTCAGTGACACAATAAAGGTGAGCCCGGACGTCCCTGCGTACCAGAATGAGATCAGAAGAAGTTCTGGAAATGAAAGGTAAGTGAGTTCGCACTGGATTCAGGAACCTTTTGTAGAATGATGTGATGATACACCTGCAAATCTTATTTTTGTTTGTGTCTGTTTGGTTCAGGCTTGTTCAAGAGCAATTTTTGGGCAGTTTTGAGGAGACTGAAAACTGGAAGAACCAAGTGTCTCACATGAAGGGGTCACCCCGCAGAGAGAGTTCCCCCAACAAAGAAAACACAGTTGCCAAGCCACCTCTTGGACAAAGGGATGCTCCGGCTGTACAACCACGCTCACAGCTCCCAATCACAACAGCTGAATCACCTGCTCTGGACAGGAAGTCCTTCAGCCCTGGTGTCCTGGGAGATAAGAAATGCAGCAGCCCCTCTGTTCTCAGGAAGTTTGGAGCCATGCTTCAGGAAAATGAGGGCAAAATGCTCACCGAATCAGGGGTGGTGACCCATCAGGGACTGGCCCCGGAGCCAAAGTGCCCCACCCCTGGCTGTCAGCGCAGAGCGCTGGGAGCCACTGCAGTCGCCGGCAGGGCGCCCATGCGCGTGCCTACCCAGAAATGCCAAGCAGATTCCAACGTGCTGACAGCAGAGATAGAGCCCAGCCAAGAATGGGGGTTAGTGTCAGACTCTGGTAGACAGAATCACAAGGATCACAGAGGAGGATACAGCAGTTCTAAAGGGTGCCAGCGGAGTCCTCAGCAGGCCCAGAGGAGATCACAGGTGGTGGGGAGCCCAAAGATCAGACCCAGGGCTAACAGTGGGGCCGACAGAGATGGAGGACTGGCTCAAGGGGAGAGAGCGAGGAAGCCTGCACACCAACATGTGGAGCCCAGAATGGACTACAGGGTCTCAAGTGCTTCCTCCGGGGCTCAGAAGATCCAGAGGGGAGGCTTAGCGGGACAAGAGTTGCCAGGTTGTGGCCGAGTGAGGGATGAAGGACTTATTGAGCTGCTTGACATGCTGGAGATCCAACATGAGTTCAGCTCCAGTCCCAGAACAGGACACACAGCCTACAGACAGGAGCCACAGCAGGTAGGTTGTTTTTTCTGCTTCTTTATGTGTTCAATATCAGAATCGGTTCAACAAACGCAACCAGTGAAACTCTGCTGACACGTCCTCCATTATGTGTCTGTTCAGGTAAACCCACCCGAGTTGCCGCCAGCCAAACTGAACACGAGCTTCTCTCGTCCTGCGCGGCCAGCCAACCAGAGGCCTCCTTCCAGATGGGCCGGCCGCACCCCTACTGCCAGGATCACCGCCCCATCGGGCCCAATGTACCGTCCACCAAGCCCCCTTACCCGTACCCCAAGCCCCATGACCAGAACCCCAAGTCCCGCAATGAAACACCGGCCTCTCATTTCCTATTCTCTTCAGACTGAGACTGTCATTATGTGATAGCTTTCCATTTCAATAAAGCTTGATCTCGTCCTTGAGGGAAACCCATCCCATTGTAAATAGTAAGGACTTTTCTCTTTAACAAAGTGCTTTAAGAGAGTTGCAAAGAAACACTTAGCTTCATCTCGACACCATGTTCAAGATAAGACACATCCAAAACATTCTCCAGTGTTGCTGTGGCTTTTTGCTTCTTCTGTGCCGAACCTTTGCCAACACATCAACGTATTGCTTTGTTGCAGTTCCCCCTTATCCACTCTCCTCTTTTTTTTTTGTATTGAGTTTCAGGTGTTTTCTGTATAATGAGATTTTGCATGCAGCCCTAGTTTGAGGGTGCATGCTCATGTGTTTAATCCTCATGGTGGCCACGTTGAATCAAATCCAACCTGGCCACCAGCAGGAGTAGATTAAGCTGCAACTGTGCTCCCTGCAGCAATCTGCTATCAACAAGTGTGTTTTACTGTATCAAAATGTCAAAGTAATATATTTAAGATGTTCAAATAACAACTGTGACAAATGACTATGATATGCCTTTAATGTTTTTTTTTTTCTTGGTAATAAATATGACAGTGCTTTGACATAAAGACTCGGTCTCTCTCTGTTGCAGCATTGCATAGTATTGTTCCATTAATGGGGGCTCATATTGCAGGGTGTTGATGATTTACTGCATGTCAAGCCTATGGACATTTGATACCAGCAGCTCCCTGCATGCCAGTGCAATGGCAGCTCAAGAAGTGTCAGTTGCTGTTGCAAATGAGTTAACTGTCCACCAACTTCAACACATCAACTTCTTGAAACGTACAATACCTGAAGAGCTGCATGATAGAATATGATTGTCCTCCAAACACAGGGATTTTTTTAGGCTCATAGGTGATACTTGGATTGTGGTTATTTAATTCTGTTTTTTCAAAGCATTTGTCACGCTGAATATGCTGTGAATAACACGAACGCTGCACAAGAGCAGTTATCCATCGTTACCAGGATATCAAGTGTGCAGCACAGACACAGTGATTCTGCAGCATTAGGGATCACCTTTCATATTGTGTGTTTCTCGCCTCATAAGACAGCATCAACAACCTCTGGCTTCCCCGACACCTCCGGCTCTGTGGAAGGTGACGGAACACTCTCGAGTTTCACGCATGCACACACACAGACGACAAGATTTCAGCTATACGAGCGCGCATATCTTGCAGCTTTCTCACCGAGTAAACATTTTCCGTACACATAAGCACATGTTCTGCTACACATCATGCGCGCTCTGTTCGGGCAGGGGCGGCCAATGTGTGAAATGTCATGTAAAGGCTGGGTGGGTGTGCGGAAGTCCTTTGGCCCCATGATGCCTCAGCCCTGTCACCCAACCTCTCGGTGCTATGTGGCACCTCAGACAGAAATAGCAAGCGTGACGTGTGTTTTGGTGCCAGAAATCTTAGCCTGCTGTCTTTGGGGGTATAAATAAAGAGCGGGAGGGGGGCACTGGTTCCTCTCTCTGTCTCCTGAGCTCTCTTTCTTTCATCTTGCCCATCGCTATTTATGCCTCCCAATGAAACATCTAACATGGAATATTGAACTAATATTGACAAATTGGGCATTTAGGTTGCTCCCTTAAGTTCAGAGCTTTGTCCTCCGATCACCTCTATCCATAAATCAATTTCTTATACTTTATTCAGTCAAATAATGATTTTTTCCTTTATCTTCCTACCATCATTGACTTCAAGACAGTACCAGTCCCCTATCTGCTTCTCTGCGACAGCCTCTTTTTCTATTATCTCTCCTCTTCCTGTTTCTACTCTCAGTTTGTCTGTGTGTAAATCAGAGCCGATCTTACAGGTTGACACCTACTTGGGCTGCATGAGGGTATTTTAACAAGGTGTCACTCCTCTGTCCTCATCAGGCCTGCTGCTAACGCTTGGCAAGCTGCTGCCTGCATTAACTAAATGTCCAACAGGGGATCCGCAATTTAAAGTCGACAAAAGGCACATTCTTTGGCCAAGTCTTTTTCCCCGCTTCCCTGACTGACGACAGTCTTTGCAGACAGACGCAGCGTGGCAGAGCTTGGCACAGCATGTTCTCTACTGGACAGGCTATTCATGAGAGCAGAGACAGGCGGATGACAGAGAGAGGGGAGAAAAAGGAAACAAAGAGCAGACAGCTGAACTGTAGCCATGGCTCCCCTGACGTCAGCAGGCAAAGTTACCACACCCACTCCGACCCCTGGAGGAGGTAACACCCATCAAAAAATAGTTTTACATCACAGACTTCGAGGAGTATCTCTACTGGGTTACGCAACTTTTATAATATGCTTTTGTGTGCACCAAATGTAGAGTAATCCTGCACAAACACACACAAAGACATTCATGGAGATGTACCACCATCTGTACATACTGCTGTAGAGCCTGTTCTCATGGCTTTGATCATGGTATGGGTGCTGATCTGCCCTTTTGAACGACTCACTGTAGTGTGTTTGTGTGTGTGTGTGTGTGTGTGTGTGTGTGTGTGACCCGCCCAGACATAAGAGGAAACCCACGTGTATTTAAATCTAACCTCACCTCTCTTAAAACAATAATAGCTTAATTTCACAGAAACAAAATTGCAATGCACAGTTGTCTTGTAGTTAATGCTACCTGCACATAGGTCTAGGTAAGTACAGGTATGGTATGCTAGGAGATTTTGGGGTATAATGTTCAAAATAGAAATAGAAATATACATTTTTGACACAGATATATTGACATGTAATGGCAGAAAAAGCACAGGTATTATTCACAGATTAAACGGGTGGAATGAAAACAAATATTTTCCTCTACATTCTGGCATGTCGTCCACGTGCAAACAGACTTACTTTTAGGTCACTAAAACAGAGATTTCTGAAATATCCATTTCTAAAACTTCTGTATATGTGCAGACAAGACCTTAATGGAACTGAGCCCTTGTTGATGTTATCAG
>JAPZEA010000010.1:12639412-12654590 GCA_029783685.1 Heniochus monoceros
CAGAGAGATAAGATGTGACGCAAAGCTGTGAGACGAATTGCAAAGCTTGATGCGCCTTACAGCAGGTACAGCTTTTTTTTTCATCACAGCCACATGTGTCGCCAATTTACTCTGTTGATCCCTGAAGTGGAATTCTGCGTTTGCTTTTCCAGACGGGCCAGAGGTCAGAGTCGGCCGCGGAGAAGCACCCAACAGCTGCTCGATCAAACGAGGCAATCGGTCATTCTGCCGAGCAAAGACCCCTCTGTTAGCAGCTAATCGCGCTGCTGTTTGCTCCACGCGTCCAGGCAAAGCGACCAGGATGTGAACCCCGACCAGCCGCCCGCCCCTTTAAACACAACTGGAAATGTTTGCGGAGGAACCACCATCTTGGATTGAACCCAGGAGTCTGCAGTGGCTGGCGAGGGCTGAGTAGTGATTTCTCACTTGAACAATATCGATCCACAGTAGCACTTCATGTTATTTCAGGAACATCTGACTGTTGGGTGTTTTTTTTTTATTTTGTTTTGTTTGGTAAAATTAAAGGTTTAATTGAAGAAACTGACTGAAAATCTCCACCAGAGAACACAGAAGACTTCTATCACACACACAGCACGGCATATACCTTTATTCTGTGCATTTTTTGAGACTCTTGAGATGGAGATTTGTGGGTTTGTGTAGTTAAATGTTCTATTTTGGAAACTACAGACCAAAATTCGTCAGTACCGCTAACTGAATACTTTAAACGGGCAAATCTGCAGGTTTTTTTCTTTGAGCTGAAAGTCATTAAACCACACGCTGAACCCTAATGTGCACAGACACACAGGTATTTCCAGTTATCCTGCTTGATTATGTTGTGTTTGCGTCATCTGCGATGGACAGTAGAGATGGGAAGAAGTTTATGTCATCGGAGAAGAGAGTTGGGAAGGGTTAAAAATGCCGTATACTGACTATATGGTGCTGTATTCATACACTTTGTGCGTAATTTTCTTAAACATCAGACTTGGGCAGCCATATTTTTCGTCTTTTTATTGAGCTTAAAGAAAACTCAGCATTCCCAGTTGCAATCACAACTTGAACACTGACTTGAATACAATTAACAAATCAGAACCGGTAACTACAATAACTCTGATATGACAAGAAGATGCCATTAGGCCTCTTCTCACGTCGACAGGGTGAAACAGCGCTGGGAGTTGTTCGAGGCCACCATGTAACACTCTAACAAGTGCAGCCTAGCTTACAGGAAAGTGAGGCTGATGTCAATTAAGCTCAGTCAGTAGACACACAGAAGAGCTCTAATCAGGCAAAAAACACCTGTGCTGCTGGACTTGAGTTGTGCAGAAGCTTCTGTGATATAGCATGAGAAAATGGCTTCTTTTTTTTTTAAACTCGCGGCTATCATTTTCCACAGTCGAGTGGGTTCACAATGTTCAATGTCCTGTTCTCTACCGTGACGCTGATTAGAAATGAGTCACAGCATCGACTGAAATTAAATATGATACCTGTGAGTTTGGGTCTGGCTTGATCCAGAGTAATCAGACCTCTAAATGAGCCCGATGCAGCACCCTGACTGAAGTCTCCGTCCCCCTTGTAGCTCTTTAAAGAGGCCGTTTGGGGTTTTTTTGGATTAAAACAGTGTTTCATGTCCATTTGATTTGACTGCAAGTTCCAAAGGAAATTGGACGAGCGGGGGGATGAAGAGAAACGAGCGGGGAAGAGGAGAAGGAGGAAGAAGAATGAGCAAAGGATAAACAGCGAGCTCGTGTTTGTGCATCACTTTACTCCTACAGACTCACGGTCACTGATGAGTCATCTGTCTGGAGAATATGTCACTTTGTGTTTTCCCGCTGACCTTTCGGCAGCACATTTTCTGATGCGAGCGCTCGAGTGTCAGATCCCGCACCCTCTTCACCATCTTGTTTGTTTTTATTCCTCATTATTTTGATGATATGCTTTTTTTTATTTTTTATTTTTTGTCTCGCATCCTTCACGCTGCATCAGTGTCATTGCCTCCTGTGATCAATTCAACTCTGCTCAATTGAATCAACTTTCGAATTGAATCATCAGATGCTCATGCCAGGAGTGTGTGTGTGTGTGTGTGTGTGTGTGTGTGTGTGCTGGAGCGAGCCCCCTGTTGATTCCAGCGAAATGACTCACTCTGTCTTCCTTCAGTCAGTCATCCACACTCATCCTGAGGCTGCCCCCAGCTGCCCTGCAGCAGTGGCACCTGTGTGGGGTCTGTGTTTGGATTCCTGCAGCTCATCTTAACAGATAATTTAATTCCACTGATATTTTTTTTTTTTCCATAAGCTAACAGTTCTTATGTAATTTGGCCTTTAAGGCTTTCTTAGCAGACACAGGAATTTTGCCATGAATCAGATAAACCAGAATATTTTCCTCAGATGGGGTCTGAGGGATGAGCTCTTATTATCGGGTGGTGGTTTGTGGGCTCGCTCGTCTCTCTGTGGGAGGCTTTGCAGCGACAAAGTGAAGGAACTGCTGACCTAGGGGTATTTAAACGGGATTATCCAGTTAGAGGATATGTGTGAAGGGGGATTAGCTGATATGTCGCATGACTTCTTAATGATTCAGAAATTAAACCGCGTTTCAGCGTAAAATGTTTGGCAGCGTCTCACCATGAGCCATTAGGCTCAGTGTGTCACCAGAACAGCTCTCAAGGTGAGAGTTACCACTAATTCTCCAGCCTCGTTTAAATCACTCTAAAGACAATAAAACCAGAGACAGAGCACCACTTATTAAATCCTCCCCCACTTAAAAATATATTTTTCTTGTTTTTCCTTCACGGGGATGTTTGACCTTCACTGTGCAGAATGATGCATGTGCAGCATTTGACACTAGAGGGCTGTTTTCACATTCAACACATGCTCATCGTAAAGCTCGGCTGGTAATGTGTTTGAGGGGTATTTAGATGTATAAACTTGGAGGAAATCCCTTAACGTCCCAGCAGCAATCAATAAATCGAATGCTCCGACAAAAAAATTAATAGAACCTGGTATCTGTGGATGTGGCAGGCCTGTAATGAGCCTATCCGATGTGTGGATGCCTACTTGCCTGCCCATGCGCTCATTGCACATGACCATAGTCTTCCACAAGGCTCTTACATGTGAATGACATGTAGTAGCTGGACTCGGTTAGCACTGTGCTCGTAGCTGCAGCAGCAACAGACTTGTTCAGCCGCTAACCAGGCAGCACAAAGCGCACACCCACAGCACTGAGCAGTAACCGCCGGCTGGGTAGCCGATTCAGACTGAGGTACGCTCCCTCAGTTATTCTGCTCGTGTTTATATGACTGTGGCATTTAACAGAGTTGTTTAATAAATATTAGACTGAAAAAGCTAAGAGAGCTTAGCAAACTCGCCGCTCACGCACGCCTCCCAGCTGTCCGGGTGGAGCTACGGGGCAGTCAGCCAGCTGTAGGCAGGCAGTGTGTTCGTGTGCTTTGGGGGAGTGACTTTGGAGGGAGGCCTGAAGGGAGGGGATGGGATTTTTCAGAATCCAGCGTTACCAACTCCAGCTTTAAATCTCAGTTCAAGACTTGTGTGTATGAGAGGGATTTTGTGACATCACAAATGGGAGCCAATCAAGCAACTTGCACAACTTCTGGATTTTTCTATGAGGGAGAAGGAGTAGATGTCATTTTATGATTTTTTAACAAGATATGGTCACTTTTTTTTATGTCTTATAAATATCGTTTGAAGTATTTTTTTTTACTGAAAATGACCACTAACCCTTTAATGATGACCTCTGACCCATCCTCAAAGGCATGAATATTGACATCGTGCCTTGTTGGTCTACTAAGAAGTGAATTATAGTAGAGAGATAACAGGCAGGGATCATCTCCCTCTTGGCACAGTGAACAGATCATAATGTTCTCTTCCCAATAAATCCATCAATAAATAAAACAGACACGAACACAACAACATATAATATGATGCTTTATCTTAGATAATAAAGTCCTGATCATCCAATAGCTGTAGCTATAATGTTAAACTTCCTCGTTCATCAAATATTAAAAGAAACGGCATTAATTATGGATGGTAATAAAGAGATGGACCGCAGGGCTGTCAAGTTGAATCGTTACAAAGAGAGTGTGTTAAGAGTTGGAGAGGTCAAACCCAGCTCAGCTCTTACCTTTGCAAGAAGCCGAGTTTTCACTGTCACTGTGCCATTAGGCATTGACTTGGATCAGGCTGTAACCTGGGGGGAAGTAAAAAGCCATCTTCCACTGTGAAGGCTACTTCCACTGAGAAGCCATGCCGGAGAAAACGCAGATGACACGGGGACAGGTCAGCTCCCATGCACGGTTTGGAAACAGCAACACAGTCTTTACTCCCAACCAAGATCCTTAGTGGAGACGATACAATGTCATGCTCACAGTTTGTGTGGGTCAAACTGGAGTTGCGAGCTTCCAAAGTGTATATTTATATGACTTTGTTAGGCGAGGAGCACGTTTTACGCCTTATGGAGCGAATGTGCGCTCAAGACAACGAGGGCGGTGAAACGCGCTCCTAATTACGACTGAAGGAAAACCCTTAAAAACATCCCGCCTATTCAAAGTCGTAAACGCTCAGGTTGTAATTCCCCATGCGGCGGAATATTCCTTGTTTTCACTGGAAAAAAAAAGACGCTGGTGCTTCGTCCCTCCTGGCTGTAATGCGTAAAACTCTCGCTGTCCCGATATTCGCATCCAAACAACTTGTCCAAAAAAAGAGCAAAAAAGATACAACTCTTTCTAGAAAAATCAAATTTTTTGTTGTTGCCTTTATAAGAAAAAACGGTGAGCAGAGTAAAGCTGCGTGTTTTTATTCCTCTGAGCCGGAGAGAGACGAGGCAGCTCCATCCAATTTCTCCAAAGCGCTTCTACGCTTGTGGGAATGCGAGAGGCTTTCACTGAGGTGTGTGTGTGTGCGTGTGTGTGAGTGTGTGTGTGTGAGTGAGTGAGAGAGACAAAGAGAGAGAGAGAGAGGGATGGGGGTGAAGCACTGGGAGGACGTATGCATGCGTGTGCGCGCGTGTTTATGGAGTGAAGCGAGGCGCCGTGCCATGCTTTTCTCGCATGTGCAGGGGCGCAGGCGATAAGGGGATGGCTAGTTATGAGGAAGGACAGATGGAGAAGAAGCCTTGGTGAGGCTCAGCTCAAGGAGAAAGAATGGATCAGCTTGTATCTCTGTGGGAGCAACAAGCAGCAAGATTGTGAATACATTATTAGCACGCAAAGGTCAGGAAATCCAACATTCCTGCAGCGTGGAAGCGTGTTTAAGTGTCTTGACAGCTGTAATGTTGGCAGGACTGCCTCCTTGAGTGTTCATGTAAGATATGCAACAAATACCCAGATGTTAGGAGTTAGAAACACACACAGAGCTTCGTGTTTGTTCTACTTTCAAGCCTCTCCGTCTCCACGCACATGCAGAGAGCGAGTGGAGCAAAAATGTTGCAGATGTTGGCATGCGTGCCATTTCCTGTGTTTACATGCTTGAATTGATTCAGTGGCAACACACCGGACATTTTGAACAATATAGCTCGACATGCATGTGTGAGAGAGGGAGACAGAAGGGCTATTATTTGTTCAGATGGCTGAGATTAAGTTGGTGAGAAATGAAACACCCTGAGGGCAGATTGGTGCAGCTGAAGACTGGATACATGTTTGTGCACAGTCATTAGGGCATTCTGTTGGTCCATCCTCGACTGACTGCAACACGTCTGACCTTAACCCCAACCTTAACTCATTATAGCACCGCACACACATGCACACACACACACACACACACACACACACACTAAAAAAACAGGCTGCCTCAAGCGTTGCCACACACACATCTGGAGCCAGTAAGACCGTAAAAACACAAAGCCCGTGCCTGCTCTGCAACTCTAAAGAGAGCCAGCTGATATTCGAGTCCCCGCTGCAGTGGTCAGTCAGTTGCTGTATTTACATTCCATGAGAGATGGAAATGAAAACAGAGGGAAGGGGCAGAGAGAAGCAGAGCAGGAGGGAGACGGCGAGGTGTGGAGAGAGTGTGGGAGAAAAACGAGAGGAAAAACAAAGCCTTACATTGTTGGCTGTTGCATTTCTTGTTTACAAGCCCACTTGGGATTATGGGATTTGCGAAAATGCGTCGACTTTTTGTGTTATACTTATTGTAAGCAGCTGTGGACGGGAGTCTGCGGCCGAGTAATTAATGGAGAGCTGTAATTGAGAGGAGTTTTGGAAAGAGAGGAGATGGGGGACAGGAGGAGGTGAAGTGCAGGAGGTGGGAAGAGGAGCGGAGACAGGAGTTTTTATCATCTGAAGATTAATCCTTTCAGGTGGCAACAAGAGATCATTTTCATTATCATTTAATCAGCAATATTTAAAAAATGGGTATCGCAGGATCCCAGAAACCCAAGGTGATGTCCACTAACACTTCAGCACTTCAAAACTAAAATAAATCCAGTGTACAGGGATATAAAGTGTAGAAAAGCAGCAAATCCTCTCTTTGATATTTAGATAGTCGCCAGTTTTGCCTGAAAAACGACTTAAACGATTGTTCAAATACTTCCTGTCTGTTCTCCTTGTTGCCTATTTTTGTGTGCCTTGAATGACAATGAATCGTGACAGCGTTTGTGTGATGTCAAAATCTGCCCCCCTCCACACACACACATGCACACTGAGAGATAATTACAGCCTCTCTGCTCCTACACGCCATGTTGACGTGCAGGTCGATGAGCCTGAGTGTCCTCATGGGTGTCCCTCTCTCCCTCTTTGTGTTGGATTGATTGTCAAACAATTTAAAAGCTGATCAGGACTTCATTTCAGATTGTTTACAATCACTCATGTGGTGTAAACACTCGATCCAGGAGCACTCTGTTGAATTGTCTCTCTCAGTCCCAGTTTTACACTCATGTCTGGTAACGTGCTTCATCCTCATATCTAAGTGCACTTCAACTGTTTCATTCATTATATCTTGATAAGCTTTTTCTTCACTGTGCTCCTTGAAAAAAGAAAGCCTGTTTGTCGTTTGAGCTTTACAGCGGACTTAATAATGCATAAGTGCCTTGAAACCTATAATGCTTTTAAGCTTCAAGTGATTCACTGTTTTTGTTATTTCACTGCTGCTGAGCTTGAAACAAGGATTTAGGGTCACCTTGGTGATACTGTGTTTTTTTTTTTTTAATTGTCCGATTGAGTACACTGAACTGATGTTGAGGCTTTATGAATGTCTCTCCTCAGGCCCCTCAGACCTCTGGCCCCTCAGACCCCTCTCCTCAGGCCCCTCAGACCTCTCTCCTCTGGCCCCTCAGACCCCTCTCCTCAGGCCCCTCAGACCTCTCTCCTCTGGCCCCTCAGACCTCTGGCCCCTCAGACCTCTCTCCTCAGGTCCCTCAGACCTCTGGCCCCTCAGACCTCTCTCCTCTGGCCCCTCAGACCTCTGGCCCCTCAGACCTCTCTCCTCAGGCCCCTCAAACCTTTCTCCTCATTCCCCTCAGGCCTCTCACCTGTCATGCAGGTATTATGGCCCTCACTGGTCAGAGGGTGACTGTGTTAACTGGTGACTTTTGGCTGAGTGTTTGCTTGCGTAGTGGCGGCAGCTGTTGAAAACACAAACAGAACCTGTACCTGTCCTCTGAAAATCCATTCATTTTACCTTCAGTAGTTCGAAATACAAACTCATATGGGTTTGATATCTAGGTTAAACACTGATGTAAGTTAAATTTTGTTCAGCAAGACTCCCTCACCTTGCGTAACTCTCGTATAATATAGGAAAGAAACTGTTGCCTTAAGTTTTTTTTTTTTTACAATTATCCGCAATCGGAAAATAGTCCATATTCAACCAATCCACCTGTGTAATAGTGTTGAATTCTGCAGGCTGCTCTGCTTCACAGCATTGTGTTTAGCATGTAGACTTCTCATCTAATCCTCAGCAAGAAAGCGAATGTGGAACTATCCCTTTAATCCAAGCTGATGAGTGTGTGCAAGCTATTTGTGATTGTGCGTCGTCGTTACTGCAGTTACACACAGCAACGAATGACAGTGTGAAAAAAAGTGAAAAACACTGCAGGATAGTCAAAAGACTTTAACATCAGAGTTAAAACTAATCATATATGAAATATGTGGAGAGCTTTTCAGTAATAAAATGTACCACTACACACACACACACACACACACACACACACACGGGGATGAATAGTTATGACGCACCTTGCTCTATGTATGCCCCCCCCCCGACTCCCCTGCTCTCCATCACTATGGTTACAATGATGCAGGTTACCGTGGCAGCCAAGTCGACCCCGCACTCACACAAAGGCGCACGTGCATGTGCCATACCACACGCCGACGTAGGCAGGCTGTGACGCTGAAGAGTTGACTTTCTTCAGCTATTTCTGGAGGGAGACGGGGATGTTGCACTGTCGTCAGTTCTGCTCTCAACCTCTGCCTCTGTTCTTTCTTATCTGACTCGTCTTGAGCAGATGCTCCCTCTCACATCTGCTTTCATTAAATATCTCAGAGTTGAAATAAAACATGGAACGAAATGATTAATGGCGACATTATCAGAAATCTGTACATATGAATGGTGCACCAGGAAGCATCTTATCTGCTGCTGCCAGTCCTCTGCATGTGGCTCTTATCATCTCTTGTTCTTGTGTTGATTCTTCATTGGTTGGTGGATTAAGTTCTCCCCGCACGTGTGAGGCTGTGCTACCACCTAATGTTCACATGAAGAACTGCCAGACGTCACTGGAAACACGTCTGTCTTGATGTTTCGCTGCAGATTTCTCAGGAGCTGGACTTCAGGTTGAGCTGCAGATCAAAATGAGGGTGGAAAAAATGACAAAATGAGCAAGATTCACCCAGTCACATCCTCAAAATACACATCATCTCGTCATGTTTAGTTGTTTGGAGATGTAGATGTTGGTGTCAGAAGCTCAGACAGTTGATTTCACTGTGAAAAATGTCTTCATACCAGGCCTGCAGCTGACTATTATTTTGATAAACAACTGATTATTCTTTAGATTTTTAAATTAGCAGCAAATTGTTTTGTCTGTAAAATATTGGAGAATACTAAAAAAGGCAGATTACAATTTCCCAGAGCCGAAGGTGGCATATTGCAATTGTAAATTTTTGGCCAAAACCCAAAGATACATAGTTCACTATCAAATAAGACACAATAAAACCAGCAAATGTGTGAAAAGTGACTCAAACGATCCATCAATTATCTGAATATAGCTGCTGGATAATATTCCGTTGATTAACTAATCAATCGATCCACCATTTGTGCTCTAATTCACACTCACTTTTATTTTGAAATTTATTTATTTATTTGAAAGAGGATAAGCCATAAAGGAAGGATGGAGGGAAGAGAGGAGGTGCAGAATGTGGAGGAAGGAAGGAAGAAGACAAGAGAAGAAGAACTGAAAGAAGGAAAAAAAGATGAAAGGTTGGTAGAAAGAAGGGAAGCAACAAAGGCAAAAAGGAACAATGAGTAGAAGGAAAGAGAAAAGGAAGAGAGAGAGTAAAATAAAAGAAATAATATGATGTGGCTCCACTACGCCCAAATATAAATTGGTGTCTGGAGCGCTTCCTGAACTATTTAGTCTCAAAACCAACTTCCGTCTTCTGGGTTTATGTGAATGTGTGGACACTTACACCACAGTATGTTCACCTTTATCCCTTTTAGGATTTACTCAGACTTCTTAGTAGTAATCCCATTTCTTCTAATCCAGCCCTCCTCCTCCTCCTCCTCCTCCTCCTCCACCGCCGACATGCTCCCTCACACACACAAGTATACACACATGTAGCCTAGATTCCCTCATTTAGACCAGCAGCCATTCATGTTGTTGGACTACTGCTGTCGCTGTTGTGGATTCACCCTCATAAAACGCCATGGACCCTTGTCCCTCAAGACTACACCCAGTGATACCTGGGTAAGGACGCTGCGTGATGTGGCAAAGTGTGCTAGAGTAGAGAGTTAGGAGGCAGCAGAGCCTCGAGGTGTTTATTAATATGTCTGATGGAGCTAATTGGTACTTATAATCAAGTGTTTTCACAAATTAGATTTTTATTCCATGTAAAGTGACTACTTTTATCTGCTACATGCAGTTTTATTGTGATTTTAGTACATCAGACTTATTCCAATTAGGCCTAATTGACTCTTGTTCAAATTATGCCATCCTCGTTGCACTCGTAATTAACATTTAACGGAATAGTTCATGAGGTTTACACACATTCGCAGTCACAATCAGACTGAACCAAAACTAACCAGGCTTCGGGGTTGAATTTAAAGCTGGTTTCTAGAACAGTTTAGTACAGTCTGGCCCGGATGTGACAAACAAAGAGCTAGCCAAGGTGTTTAGCCGTCTCTGAGAGTATTAGCATAAGCTCAGCCACACCCACACCCTCATGGCGGTCTCACCAGAGCCGGACCAGACCGCACGTGGTTTAGGTGGGCCACCATAAAATGAATGAAATAGATTTAAAGATGTATTTTTGTATTTACAGTCATGATACAGCTGCGGTGCTTTGAAATGTTGCTTTTTTTCGCTCTGCTCTTTATTTTCAAATATCAACGTAATCTGGAGAAAATGAGTGAGAAGCAGTTAAGTTTAAATCATTCATCAAGCACTCAGACCATGCTAGCTGCTCAGACAGTGCTGTTTTGAGCTGAATGCTGCCGTCAACATGCTAACATTCTCACAGTGCCAATGTTAACATGTAGGCGTGTTCACCATCTATATTTAGCATGTTTAGTGTGCTAACGTCTGCTAATTGAGGTGTTTTTCATCCTCTCGGGGCCATGAATGTCTGTAGAAAAGATAATGGTAATCCATTCAGTAGTTGCTGAGATATTTTAGTCAACACCATCATGAACCAGCATCCATGAAGCCATGCCGCGAGCGTGGCTAAAAAGACCAGACTTTCTCTGAGCTACTGTGCTATAACTTGATGATCTTTGAGTTTTGGCAAATTGAAGACATTACCTTAGACTTTAAGTGATTGTGAAGAGCATATTTTATCACTTTTAGGCTTTACAGACTGAAGGATTAATCAATTATTACATAAAAATAGACATAGTCATCATTAAAGAAAATGATTCTTAGTCGCAGCCCTTATAGTCACTATATTTGACACTAACTGTATTACGCTGTCGCTTTGAACAGATGGTGTAGTGAAAGTTGTTGCTCGTCTTATCTGTGGTCTGCGTCAGAGCAGATGTTTGACTTGTAACAGCAGCGAAAGCACAGGTGTGACTAATAAGGTTAACGATGGCTCCGTTCCATTAAGGTGTGTGAGAAAGCCAGCGAGCTAACATGCAGGGCCCTGGCGCCGGCACACCCGACTGGAATGCGGCCCATTATTAATGTAATTAGTTCCCCCTGTGTTTGACAGGCCGAAATGTCAGCTGTGAGCAGAGGTATTTTACGTCTCCTCCGAGGGTGTCGTGTAACCCGTTTCCTGTACGAGCTGCAGTTAATCATCTATGAAAGGAGACGTTAGCGAGCAACGACAGACTGCTGCTAGCTGCTGTCATGAGCGTCAGTTTTCTGGGTCATGAAGGAAAGGGGAAAATGGAGGAGAGGAGCAGGGGAGGTTTCTGTTAGCTGTGGGATGCACACAAGGCATCAAATAATGATGAGGTATCGCCGGTAAATATCTCCACATGTAGAGTTTTCCAGTCAAATTAAAATCACTGATATAAAGGTTTATGTTTCTCTTGGTATTTATAGTCTTGTTTTCTCTCTTTCTCTGTTATGGCCTTGTTTAATCGAAGCAAACATCCGCAGATGGTTGATGGGAGACGTTTCCAAAGCTAGAAGGCGTAGAATTCCATCCACTCATTGATTAATGACTCATGTGTGTAATTGATTTTGCTGTTTAGCCTCACACAGGGTTGTAATTTCAGCTTTTTTCAGCAGTCAAATGAAGGAAAAATGAAATAACAATGGAAACATGTTGGCAGGAAGATACGTTATATACAGCAGTAGGATATAGGTCAAGTAAAATTCAATATCAATAATTAAAATTAGAGATAGGACTCTGTTTATTCTTCATGCTCAGACAGAAACTCTTTTCCTGCTGCTTTCAAGAACGCAGCAGGTTTTAGGTGAAATGAAAACCCTCACACCCACGGGGCATCATCACTCAGCAGGCGGCTGTTTCGTCCCCTCCTCAGGTCGTCCTGCAGAATCTGTTGATGTGCATGGTGTGCTTCTACTCTCTCTACTACATCGTGGTCAGTCTCTGCATCGGGCTGCTCAGGTACGCACACGAACGCTGACACCTACTGCGGGAACAGAGAGCGAAGTCAGATCGTTTATCATCCTCTGGTGTTCCTCTAGGGTTCACGAGATCAACAGCTTGTTGACTCCGTTTGACTACACGACTCAACCGTCATGGCAGAACCCCAAATACCTGGGTGAGTGGCACTGATGGAATATAAACAAGCACATTTACTCAAGTACTTTACACGTTGTTTACTTGAGTTTTTAAGCTTTATGCTGGAGTTTTTCTTCACCACATTAATTTGACAGATTATTTATTAGTTCCTTTGCAGATTTAGGTTTTGCATGAAATGTAACACGTGATCAGCTTTAATATGAAGCACTCTTATAGATTGAAGTAACAGTAGCTTCAGGTCCAGCAGCAACAACAGGAAAAAGCTGCTTAATCCTTCAGTAATAGATCCAATTATATCATGTGGATTATCATATATTACTTCTGAGGCCCATTCTGCTGCATCATGACTATGTCTACATTTGATCACTTAGGTCCATTTTTCTAATGAGTACAACCTTTTACTTAAAGTGCGCTTTTTAATGCCCCATTTTCTGTCTTTGCCCTTTTCACAGGAGGCATTTATACATGTCGCTATAGTAAAAGCATGAGGTGTAAGTAATGAATATAATGATGGCTGGATTCAATTTAGATGCTTCAGTTTCAGGGTCCTGGTGTCGTTGACTGCACTGTCACACTGTTACATCTTACTTGGACACTTGAATAGAATGGAGCCATCAATAATAATAATAATAATAATAATATAAAAATAAAAATAATGTGTAGCATATATCAAAACTGGTCTTACAAATACATAAACACAGCTTTAAAATACACAGTAATGTATGATTAAACAGGCCGGCATGAAGGCTAAAGGAGGAATACAACTTAACACAAGGGCTGGTTAACACCATAAATACAACACCAAGGATACAATGTAAAACAATGGGTGAATTAAAATAGAGTAGTGCGCGACTTCAGTGAGAGTAAAGTACAGTGTAACTCAAAAGTTAAGAATGAAAACAAAGCTAAACATTAAAAGCAAAAATTACAAGCCTTTCGATAAAAATCCATCTTCAAAAGTGACTTAAATAAGAATGAATGAGGAAGAAATTAATAAAATGGTCAGTGTTGGGTTTTATATTTACGTATTTAATAAGATCAAATGTCCTCATAAGGATGGAAAGATTAATAAATCCTTTCAGTCTATCAAACAATAAGAGGAACAATCACGATGATGTGGAAAAGACAATTTCACGACTCTCACTGTGTCTGTTCTCTGTTGCTTTCTTCTATATTGCACAATTAGATGTGATAGGAATCAAAGTGTGATTATAAAGCGTATTCGGTCATCATTACATGCATATCATGCGTGGTTTTCTCTCGTCCTCCCTCCAGTCAGCGTAATTTCCACAGAAGTGACCTATGTTTTGGGCGGGCTGGTGTTCGCCTGGATCGTGGAGGAGTGGGTTTGGGATTACGCCATAACTGTCACACTGCTGCATGTTGCCATGACTGTAGCAGGTAAGCACACACACACACACACACACACACACACACACACACACACACAAAGCGGATCAATAGAGCGGAACAGCTGATAGGATTGGAGGCCCGGTTATGTAACTGGAAAGAGTGGCTGTAGTTCAAAGATGGACACACACACACACACACACACACACACACACACACACACACACACACACACACACACACACACACACAACCACACACTTGTTACCAAGGGGCAACAGAGCTGTCTCCACACACCAATCTGCACACCCACACACCCATGTTGTGGACGTGGATAGTCATACACACAGTATCCAGGCTGATAAACAGAGTGGCATCTACAAAATTTAAACTGTGTTCCTCAACCTTTGACATCCTGTCAGAGGTTTTTACAGTTTTTCCTGTTTATGGCAACAAATGTTGATGCAGTTCGGTTGGCATCTCTGGCTCTGCGTTAAGCTGCTCTGTGCTTACCCAGCAAGCATGCTGAATGAACAGCAGGGGAGCAAACACAACTCCTCCCGTGGGTGCACAGACAGACGAGCCAGAGCGGCAGCACCCTGCACACACCACAGGCCTGACCGGCCAGACCAGAGCAGGTGGAGGCAAAGCTTTACCAGGCAGCAGATGGGGTGGAGAAGGAAACAGTAGAAGAAGAGGTCACTATAATACACCGCCTTGTTATGAAAATAACTTACTGACCTCTAGACTCTATATTTCATGATATATTTGCTCCAAATACAGGAGGTCCAGATGCAGGGCTGTTGAGGTCATAAACTTGTTGTATGATATGCATCTGATGATGTGCATATAAGGGTGTAACATCCCCTCTTCTCCATCAGGTGTTCTCTGTCCTCCTTTATGTGATTTATGTCATTTTCCAAACTTGTACCACACCTGTCCAGTAGATGCCCTCACTGAGTTCCTGTGCTTCTGTGAATCACACGACCGCCCTCAGGTCAGGGACCCTCCTAATGGTTCCTGCTCGTTTGCTTATAGTTCCTCAGTATACGCAGAGTACAGTGTGAAGGTGCATTTGCCAGATCCTCCTGTGCTGCCTTGTGTTCCAGCTATCTGTTGCCCTGCCTGCCTCTTTCCTTCTCTGAATACTGTCAGCCTGCCTGCACATCCTTTTCAAATACTCACAAAACAATCACTGCTGTCTTCATTAGAATTACTTGACCCCTTGTGATCACTGATGGATTAGCAAATGGCTTCCATGTCTCGCCTAAACTGTCACTCTTTTGTGATAAGATTTTAAAAATGGGACAAAATCCCTAAATTAATTTTTTTCAGGGTGTCAGAGGGCTGGAGTCCATCCAAGTGTTCATGGGTAAAATGCAGGGAGACACACATGGTTGATCTCTTGTCTGTCACAGCATAATGATAATGGACGGTCCTTTGCTTTATGCAGTTTGT
>JAPZEA010000010.1:12705203-12716213 GCA_029783685.1 Heniochus monoceros
GTCCGGCCAAGTGCTGCTTTAACTTAACTACAGATTTTATAACCAGCGAAGAATGAAGTAACAACTTTTGAATTGTTAATGTGACATTTATACATTCATACAAAAGACAATAAACTAATTAGCCTTTGCCCAAAACCAACAAAATGGAATGCTTGTTAAGTATGTGAACGTGTTTCATTTAGCCATATTATGTCCAATTTTGTTGCATTGACATCCAAAAGGTTGGAATTCTCCAGCCAAAATCACAGATTGCATCAATCACATCACATTAAAATTCGTTTACCTGCTTCAGTCCTCATTCCCAGCAACATGTCGCGCAGAGGGACCCTGCGACTGTTTAGGCCTCTGATCAGCTGACTGGAATCATTCAAAGAAGAAAAAGAGCTTGTCATCCATATTACCCGCTGTGACTTTTCAGACCAGACGCAGGTTAGTCCCACGTCTGCTTCTCAGATCTCCAGGCCCACTCTAACCTCTCCGTCCTCCACTACCTGCATGATTGTGCACAGTAACCCACCACCGTAAAACACAAGTATCATACATGCTGCTACCGAGCAGAGGAGTCGTTGTTGTTTATCTGCACACAAAGGAGATGGTATATCAGCATAAGAGCATACAGTACAGTATGTATTGACTTTGTTTAATTAGTGTGATTACAAGAGCAGGTGGAAGCTATATTAAGCGCAGCTCAGGTTACTTGCTAAGCTGTGCAGAATGTGCTCGGCATGGTTGAGTTGTATAGAGGAGAATGGGATGGTTTTGTAGAACTTGTTTCCAGATAAACACGTCCTCCAGCAGGCACAGCCTTTTGGGCACTAAATGGGAGAGGTCCGTTTTAATGTGTTTACTTAGTGCAACATTTTCAAGGATAAAGAACTTGAGCATAAAAAGAGGATTTTTTTTATTTGTTACCACCAAGTATTTACTGAAATATGTATTTCCCTGCCTCCACATCTTCATCTTCTAACATTTCTCTTGGATGTTGCAGGGGGCTGAATATCAATCAGCCCTTATAGCTGTTGAGTTTCATAATGACCTTATTATTGCATTCAAAGAAAAACCCTCTTCATGTTTAAACAAAGCTGCCCCTGGTTTATGCGGGATAAATATGGATGACGTAAATTGGCCTGTATTGTCTCACTGAAAGCATAATGAGATCTTTGGGATCGCGGCGGACGGTGCAGTAGGAAATTTGAAAAAGCAAACAGTCCGACCTGCATCTCGGAAACCTCTTTGTCTGTCGTTTTTTCAATCGAATGCGTCAGTAACAAAAGAGAAAATGACCGCCTGGGCCCTGTGTGCATCTGGGTCTCAGTGCCTGAGAGGAAAAAGCAACAATTTAAGGATGTTCCATAGGTTGATTGTATGTACAATGAAGCCTCATAAATAGAAAGACTTTATGTAATGACACTTTAAGCATAAGCTCAATTGGGCATGTGTTTTGTTAAATTTAAGAACTTTTAATGAAATTACTGTAGGCCCTTTGGTAGCACCGAAACGCATGCTTAAATAATACACACTGTAATTATAGAATAATGCAGAATCATCTGGTAACGGTTGTTTACAGATACTCAGTACATTTATTTATATTCCACCAAACAAGATGAAGTTTGCCTGGAATCCAGTTAGATAGAAAACAGCATTTCAGATGCAAACATCTACATATTACTGTATGACCCAACAGTCGAAAGAATCGAGTAATATTGACAAGTCACAATCCGATTCCTGACACCACATATGTGCCCAGCCCGTCTTCCTCACTTCATCTCAGTAATGTATGCTTAAACATGCCTGTCAGTCTCCCCTGACTTATCAACTGGCATCAGCTCAATGTTTTTGGTTTAATTCTCTTCCCTCCTGCAGTCCACCTCTTCAAAAAAAACAAACAAACATCGTATCATCTGCAACATGTGGATGTTACAGCCATATCGGTACGCAGCATGCTAACATGCTCACAGTGACGGTGCTAACATGCTGATGTTTAGCTGGTATAACGTTTACCATGTTCACCATCTTACTTTAGTGCTAACGTTTGCTAATTAGCAGTAAAGACAAAGTGCAGCTGAGGCAGATTGAATGTCATTAGTTTAGCAGGTGTTCGACAGAATAAGACAGTAAGCTGATGGTGGATCACCACAGTGATGACAGTTTATCCTGAGGGGAACAGAAGAAAAGATAAAACTTTATTAATTCCCTGCTGGGGAAATTAGGGTGTTATAGGCAGCAAGCAATAGTAGCAGGAATAATAAGAGAATAAAAAATACAAAATAAAAGTTGACTATATGTACATTTTAGACAGGAAGACGATAAAAAAATATATTGCAAATGGAAACATTTTGAAAAATTGCACATGGTGGGTATGGATAAATTAAGTACAGTGTTTGCACTATTGCACAGTAGATAAATATATATGTATCACAGTAGAAAAAAAAAATGCATAGTCCATCAATGTGGGTAGCAATCCATCCAACAGCTGTTGAAACATTTCACTCATTACCACAAACATCGACCTCGTGTTGGTGCTAGAAGAAAAGTCAGAGCGTCACCAAAAGCAGAGCAATTCATCATCTGGTAACCATGAATGTCTGCACCAACCTGTGTGCCAATCAAAGCGTATGTTGAGATACTTCATAGAATAAATGAAAACTTTGACCTGCTGTTGATATAAGAGGAAAAGTTGGTGGATCACCAAAACTAGTATGTTTCATCCTCTGGGGGCCATGAATGGAAATTAATGAATGCGTGTCTTAGTTGTTGAAATACCCTCATATATAAAATTCATTCTACAGTACATCCTACATTGATTCATGCATTACTTAACTATATTTTGCTCCGTATATACATTTAACTGTGTACATCTAAAATGATCCTAATAATGGGCTAATAGTAATTCCGGTAACCACTTCTGAAATGGTCGTGTCATTATTCGTGGATCTCCACAGTCTATATGTTCATATCTATAGTCAACATGTATTGTATATCATGCGAGCCCATTTAGCCGGTGGTAAGAAAGGTAAATGCTACATTGTGTGGGGCCATACAATGTGAAAAAGGGCCACCTGTTCACATGACGAGAGGAGGCACAGTAACAGCCAGGACAGCAGTCATTTTAAATAAACTGCCGCCCAGCAACACATTCAGGTAGTCAAGAGACATGATGAGCAAATACAGCCGCTGGTGCAGCTTTGTTCTGGATGGGAACACAGCACAATGGAGACAAAGACATGGAAATCTGGGCCTCTGCTTTCTGATTGGAATACATGCCTGATCAGATTAAAGTATTTTCCAGTGATACAGATATGACATTTCTTTTATTGTCAGCATCACTTCCTTCCTCCGGCCTCACTGTGAGCTCCTGCAAACCTGTGCACGCCCTGACGACCAGCGAGGTGATGAGCAGGTACAATTAGTCCCAGGGTGATGTCACTTCCTGCCTGCACCTCGCGCTATAAAAGCGTGCGCTGTTGCGGCGAGGTGCTGGTGGAGAGGACGGAGGCTGCAGGGGCGCGGATGCTGCAGGAGACTCGGCTCTCCAGAAATACCGAAAGGCGGCTAAGTTTTGTTCAGAATGCGCCCGTGATCCAGCGAAGGTCCGCACAGAGGTGAAAGCAAACCTTCTGAGTAAAGCTTCGCTATTTTTTTCTATTCCTGGAGAGCTCAACGCGCACTGTCTCCAAAAAGAAAAAGAAAAAAAAAATGATCGGGAGAGGATTGCTCGTTTTGACATTAATGTCCACCTGCGGTAAGAAAATGCTGAAGCTCGTTGAAGTGGTCTGATGTGATGGTTTGGTGTGACAGAAAGCTGCATTCAGAGATGTGACTGCCGGGTCCAGCACCAAGGACAGCGGCTGACACGTCTTTAATTGCGGCGAAGGATGGAGAGAATTCACCTGCACCTTTGGCACATTTAGTCCCCTCTCCCTAAGGCAGGCGCTGTGTTTTAGTGGCTCCTAATGCTGCTGTGATTCACATTTTTCTCTTGTTTTCTTCCCTTTTCTTGCAGTTCTGTCATTGCCACTGACTCCGAGTCAGCTGGAGAATGAGGACGTGAAGGTAAAGCGGCGTTTGCACTGTCACATGAGTGTTACTGTAGTTGTGGAAACAGCAGCAGGATTACAGTAACCTGCCACTGTTGGATGCAAGCGTGTTTGAAATGATCAATTCAGCACAGTACGCTGAGAAATAAATCCTGGTGAGAGTCCTGCCAAGCTCAAAAGACCAGCAGTGATTAGAAATACTTAATCCAAGCGATTTAACTCACTTAAGTACCTTCTCCGCTGGGGGCAATCTCAGTGTGACCTTGTTCAAATCAATAGATATCATTCTGGGAGCCTTGACCTCCATGATTTGGTGCTGCTGGATCCATTTCACGTCTTGATGGAGAGAGAGAGAGAGAGAGAGAGAGAGAGAGGTCGTTTCAGAAAAGGGTATGGAGAGATGAGAGTATGAGGGGGAGATGGGGACGGTGTGTGAGAGAGGGATGGGACTGGGTAACGTTCAGAGATCTGGCGGCCAGGAGGAAAAGAGCGAGTGAAAATTCATCTGGCGCGCGGAACCGGCTCGACATTGAACGCACAATGGCGAGCTGAGATGATTTTGATCTCTCATCTAAGAGTTTCACATCTTTGAATTAGTGGGTGAGCTGGCACCAGAGCTGCATTCAAAGAGAAGCAGGCGAACTTGAATCTATAAAGCTGTGGAGATGTATTCCCATATAGGCCTCACCGAGGGGAGAGCTGGTTTTGTTTTTAATCATAACGTCCAGAATTTATCCAGTAATTTCACTGATCCCCAAATCTGAAACAAATGCACACTTTGATGTCCTGATCACAGCGGCTGCAGCTCCGTATGAGACTGTTTTTGACTCATTTCGTGCCATCTCTGTGCCTGCAGGTGATGAAATGCATCGTGGAGGCGCTGGCTGATGCGCTATCAAGGCCCCACCCCATGCCTGTCACTCAGGAGTGTTTGGTCACGCTGAAGACAGGTAAGCCCCGCCCAGAGGAGAACACCTGGGTGATAGATCTCACAGTGTGTTTGCCCAGATACTTTAAATTTGATCCTGTTAGCAAAGTTATGGGCATGACCGTTAATGCCCTCATATAAAATGTATTTATTAAATGTTTATTTTTATTGGAACAAAGTATATAGCATGGCCCACTGCCTCAAACCACAGCATTTATAGCCTCAGCTACTTTATGATACCTGTGCCTGGGTACCGCTTCCATCTCAACAGGCCTGATTGTTGCACACAGTACCTGAAATGTGAAGTATCATGTAATGCACAAAACCATTTGCAGCATAAACTCATGAAATGATGAAATAAGAAGCTTTATTTTGCCTCCTTCATTACCATTTTAACACTTTTTAAGAGAAAGGTATTTACCTCATAAACCTCTTCGATTAAGCTTTCATTTTAACTTATTCTCTTCTGACGAGGGGCGAGCCCTGGGGGGGGAAGAAAAATCTCAATGTCGAGGGGGTTTTTGACCATTTTTGGTCATGTGACTCAGCTAAAACAGCTAAATACAAAATTGTAGCATGTCGGACCCGGAAAAGAACACATTTGAGCTACATCATGATAAGTAAAACTCCATTCTCTTATCATAACACTGATAATTACTTGATGTGACCATGTCTACCATCTTGACATCTTCTTCTTACATAAAAAAAAAATGAAATGCACCCTTTTAGACTAAAAGATGATGTCATCCTCTTTGATTTATTTTCCTTTGTGTGCTCACATCTTAAATAAAGCGCTGAAATACAGCGAGTCTCCTGCAGGTTTTGATTATACTCTCTAAACCTTTGTTAATCTGAGGATATAATCGGATCTAATGTTTGTTTTTTTCACATCTCATCCCAGGCCGTCATGTGTATTGCAAGGATCCAGCAGAGCCTATAAAGATGCAATAAAATAATCCTTTTTATGTAACATGGATTCTAAATGTGCAGTCATTTTCTGCACCCTCAGCTTCATTTTGAGCACATTCATCATTATGATCATCACCATTATCACACTGCTAGAAACCAGCAGGACTGAAACCCTCACTGGAGCAACGCTGCCTCTCTAAGAGCACCGATACCTGCTCTCCTTTATTTATCTGGAGCACGGTGCCCACATCATAAGGTTAATGGATTGATGCAGTGGCTGCTGGGTAAAAAAACCTGATGTGCGAGCGGGGTCACTAGCACTCCGTGAGGACTATTCAGTTACATAGCCGGTGTATTACCTTGATGGTGCCCTTGTTGGGAAAAATCAATCAGAGCATTACTCACCCGGCGTTTGTTACTGAGCGGGCGCTGTGAGGGGTGGAACTGTACACCACCAGAGGGATGAAGAGGGGCAGAAAGAGAGGGAGAAGAAAAAGACGGATCACAGCCTTATGTTACAGGACCGTACAGCAGTTGTCATCTTTGTGCGTGCTGCGTGCAGGCTGCAGTGGGTTTGTGGGTCAGCAGAAAGTCCGGCGCTAGCTGCTGCTGTGATTCACTCGGGGGGTCTCTGTGGACCAAATGATTAATCGTGCTCTTGCTTTGAAAGCAGTAAATTTCAGGGCAATTAACTCTGACGAACCACTGAAACAAATTGCTGAACGCTGTGAAAAAGTGAAGGAGAAAGACATAGACCTGTGTTCTACCTCCTGCAGGATGCCATTACTGCCTTTTGTCTGTTCTTTTCTTTCTTTCTTGAGGTGTTTAAACCACTTGTTCCCATGCATTTTGATGTGTTATGTTGTGTGTTATGCAGATGACAGGCTTGTTTCTATCCTTCGCCATCATAACTTTCTGAAGGAGCTGCAGGAGATTGCTGTTCAAGGTGAGCCACAGATGCTGCTTATGTCTGTTTGGGTGCTGAAATTTTTATGAAGACCAGAGAGATGGAAAGAAAGCTTGAATATCTCTAATTTCAGGTGGTCGAGAGAGAGCCGAGCTGCAGAGCGACGCCGCTACAGCTGACCCAACGACGCCATCTCCTCAGACCGCGGGTGTGGCAGGTGAGTTCTGCATTGTTACGCTGTTCATTTCTCCCCACGGTTCGACCGCGTTCCAGTTGGCTCCTTTTTGAGGAATATCTGATCAACATTTTTTAATGCACCAGCTGTCAAAATGATGCATCGCCTCCATTATTCCCCATTTCATGTTGTCAGCAAAGCAGGGCCGACAAACAGAGGAGATCTGCTGAGGTGAATTTAAACTCTGCTGATGCTTTCCGTGCTCCTTCCACCTGACAGCACACCTGGCGTTTTAAAGTCGGCGCCAGGCTCCCTGCAAAGCGCTCAGTGGGCGAGCGGCGATGCAGGAGCGGGTACAGTAGAGACAAAAATCCATTAAATAAAGTGCATCCACCAGGCCTGACGCGCTGTATGTTCTCTGACTGCCAGCCTGAAGGGCCTCTGAGCTCTGTGAGACCCGCGAAACTGATAAGATTGTCTTAAAAGAGTTAAAATATACAACTGACAATGAAAAGATGAACACATAAGCAGAAATAATGCGTTTAAATGTGATTAGTGATTTTAGCCCTGTACAGTTTTTTTGTTTTAAGACCTAACAGCACAGTGTGCAAATGATTAACACATGAATTTAATTATGTTTTAAGCAATGATGAGGGCACTTTCACCCTCACTGACCTGCTGTATGTGTCTGATTAAGGATGCATTATAACAAAAGGGACATTTTACATATACTGTTATTTATTTTAAATTCTTAGAGGAAAAGTTTAAAATGTGAACACACTTTTTTAACAGTACTTGCAACATAAACATATTACAATGTAATGCATTTATAATTTTTTGTTATGTTTGACTTATATTCATTAAGAACAGAAATACTTTCACTTGTCTTGCTAATGAAGGCCATTCAGAGTCTGATTGTTGCCACTAATTTACACAATGGCTGATAGCTTTGCCTGCTGATACTAGTTAGAGTATTACTGATTAATGTTGATTACTTTCGCAAATAATTATTCAGTCTAAACACGAAAAAAAGACTGAAAAAGTGGCCATCGTGATTTCAAATTGCTCGATTTGTCCAAATAAAATTCCCAAACCCAAATATATTCAATTACCAGTGATATTTGTACGTTTTGTGTCCGTTTTACATTTATATTTGCTACGCTGAAGTCATCACATATTTGGCATTTTTGAAAAAAATATATAAAACCAGCGATCAGTTATCGAAATATCAATTCAGTTTCAGTTCTAATTTTAGATCGAACTTTCTGTTGAATCTAAAGTGGCAACAGCAGAAAAATATGGATCCTTATGAGGTTTTGTGAGGAAATGTTGAAAATGGACGCTTTTAAGCATCACCTAATGCACAAGTTTATTATTGTCATTATAAAATCTGACATACTGAGCTACTCCATTAAGCAAAAACACATTAGTTTGACACGAAATGACCCCGGTAATAAACTGTGCTGCTTTTGTGTAAGCGCCTTCTTTTAACATCACAGGAAAATCAATGTCCTCTAGTAAATTAAATTCCTCCTGGCTTTCAGATCGATCCATGTTGGAGGCTTTAGGAGGCCCCGGTGAAAGATCCATCCTGTCGCAGAAGAGGAGGACAGGAAATGGAGACGGAGAGGAAGAAAAGGACGAGAGCCTGGGAGAGGAAGAGTCACAGCAGGACGGTGACATCGCTGAAGAGGTGGAGGTGAAGAGGGAAAGTGACGAGAGGGCAGGAAGTCACGTCTCTGAGTCTGTGGATGAGTGGAGAGAGGGCAAGGCTGAGAAGAGGGAGGAAGAGGAAGAAGAGAAGAGAGCAAATTCAGAGGAGGATTCAGAGGAAAACATGACCAAGGACAAGAAAAGTAAGAAGACGTTTTATTTCTTTATGTCTTTGCATTAATCTCATTTAGATGACAGGAAACATGCACACTCAGCTTCAGAGCTTAACATTTTTATTTTATTTCAGGAAAAAAGGGCAGCCAAGCAAATTAAAACATGGAATAAAGTTAGCCAAAGGCAGAGAGCTGAATCTTGAGATGGAGAGAGTTAAAAAAAACAAGTCCGGCCTTGTAGATGAAACCGCTTGCCACCACAGGGCTGAGTGATTGATGGAAGTGCTTCCATCTACATGATGAATTTCAGCCCCCCCACAGGGAGCGGGTCCAACATGGCTGGCACACTGACAGCACGCCAAAAGAAATTATTAAACGTCTCCATGTCCCAGAATTCAAATGAGCTGGTGTGCACGGTTACAGCTGGAATCAGTCGCCATAATCTCCATCCTTAGATCAAGACTGCAGTCAAGATGTAGCTTTTTCTGCCCGGAGATTAGCAGAGAAATGATTGTTTCCTGCGATAAAATGGCAGAGTATAATGAAATATGCATACCTATTCTACAACAAGGGAGCTTCAGCCAAGTCATCTGATTGCTCCAGTCATGCTGTTAATTCCCATAAAGCACAGCTAGCCGTACGGGGGCAACGCTGCCAGCTGGCACGAAATATTTCATTACAAGAAGTGGAAACTTGCTGATGGTGGCGAGTATTCTGCCGCTAGTCTAGTAGAGGTGTTTCAGTGCAGGACGGAAAATAAAAACATCTTCGTTTTCCGTCTCCCCAGGTGCTGGATCTGGTGAAAAGAGAGCTGCACACAGAAACAAATCAAAAGAGAGGAAGTTTGACAAGGAAGACGAAGAGGAGAAAGACAAGAGAACGGCACTTTTCTCACATAAACAGGAGGAGAAACAGGAGGATGAAGGGGAGACGAGGAGAGGGAGCAGGGAGAGCCTAAAGCGATGGACCAAGAGGGGCAAGGCGCTGCCGTCGAAGAGGAAGGCGGCTGGAAAGGAGGCGCAGCAGGAGGTGCCACATCATTCGAAAGAGGTCTCAGAGGAAGAGGAGGAGGAGGAGGAGAAAAGAGATGTGCAGGGGAGTCCAGAGGAGAAGGAGCTGCAGATGATCGCTAGAAGGGGGCCCGAGGAGAGGAGGGGGATGGAGGAAGAGGGGAGCGCCAGCCGGAAGACAGAGGTGTGCTGTTCATCCTCTCATCTCCCAACAAGTGTTGTGCAGCTCCACGCTATGGGAAATAAGTTCATTCACTTTCTCGAGTTCGACGAAACCACTCTCACCTCTGTGTGGTAAACATGAAGCGACTGCCAGCAGCTTAGCTTAGCTTAGCATAAAGACTGGGAACAGGGGAAAACAGCTAGCGTGGGTGTGGCCAAGAGTAACAAAATCCATCTACATTCACTTGTAATGCTGAGTTTGTTATTCTCAATATGCCAGTGGTTTCCCCCTGCTTCCAGTCTTTACGCTAAGCTAAGCTAACCAGCTGCTGATGCTAGCTTCATATTTAGCGCACAGGTGAGAGAGTGGTGTCCGTCTTCTTATGTAAATCTTGACAAAAAAGCGAATTAATACATTTCCCATAATTCCTTTAAATAATGATTTTATGCAGTTTATTATTTTCTACTCAACAAAGCTAACTTTTGTTGTAGTGCTGCGCTCTCTGGTGTGGTAAAGCTCAAGGCCAAAAACTGAGTCAGGTTTCTGTGTTTTACTGAATAAGATAATGAAGCAGAATCCTTCCTGCAGCTGGAATCCCATGAAGATAGAAAGTGGTGCAGCTGCTACTTGTTAGCATGTTCAGAGGAAGCTATTCAGACTGTGATCCCCTTAAAGGTCCAGTGTGTAGGATTTAGTGGCACCTGGTGCTGATGCTGCAGATTGCAACCAACTAAATACCCCTCAGCTCACCCTTCCCTTCCCAAGCATGTAGGAGAACATTCAGTGAAAAACACAAAAGCCTCTTTCTGGAGCCAGTGTTTGGTTTCTGCATTCTGGGCTACAGTAGAAACATGGCGGACTCTGCAGCAGAAGACCTGCTCCCTCTGTAGATACAAAACCCTGATTCAAACATGTTGGGATGCTGCGTAAAACATAAATGTATGTATGCAGTAATCTCCTCTGTACAATCATGTGTTGACAAAGTGGTGAACCTCGCTCCATCCTTGCTTGTGAGCGACTGAGCCTTTCGAGGACGCCCCTTTCATACCCAATCA
>JAPZEA010000010.1:12765498-12776068 GCA_029783685.1 Heniochus monoceros
AGAGACCTACTTAGCAGCTTGTATATATATATATATAAAAAAAAAAGAAGTTAGAGAAATAGAGTGTTAACTTTGTCTAGTGTGGAAAACAAAGTTGATTAGATGGTCTGGGTGATGATTTCAGTGCTTTTCTTTGAGGTGCAGTGTCTGGATTACATTAATAATATATTAATGTATTTGGGAGTTCTCCACTTCATGCAGAGATAATGCTTCTCATCACGTTGTCAAGTTTAACCTTACAAAAAGCAAAGACGTTACCAGGTGCCAGAAGTCACAAAAACTCTGGATCCCTGAAAGGGGGTCCAAGTTAGTGTAAATGCAATTAAAAACAGACATAACGGAAATGACTTGATCAATATGAAAGAAAATAAAACTGACACGATCACATCAAGAACTTTGTGGAGCTGCCTCACCACTGTGGAATTAAAGGCTATGAAACTATTCTCCAAATCCTAATTCCTGCCATAATTCAGGTGGAAGATCTTAAACTCTTGATCTGATCTTTGTGATCACACACACTCTACAGATGCTGTGCCGATACAGATTCTCAATTTAGCCACCTTTTTTTTAGATAAAGCAAAACAGTTTGTTACCCATTTCCATGACAATATCTTTTGCAGCACATGAGCTGCTCATTTCAGGGTTTTTCAGACTACCAGAAACACACTCAGATACACTGATGCATCTTGAAATCTCATCTCCTGAAGCCTCGGTTGTGATTGGCAGGCAGTTATAAGTTTATTAACGCTCTTGCAACACATCCAGAACAGTCCTGCATCCACATTCTGCACAGATGACACCGAATAAGACACGTCTTGCAGTGATGTTCATGAAATGCGATTCGTGACAATTCATGAGCTGTCAATCACTATTTATCTTTGCTTTGATAGGTTGGATTTGTTCTGACGGGCCTCTGTAGTTAATACTGATGACTTACAACATTTTCTATTTTCTGCTGCTGCAGAAGGACTGTTAATCCTGGCAGCTGTTAATCAGTATTGATAGCAGCAAATCAATTGATTATCTCGCTCCTCAACAATTCTGCAAGGTCTTTTGGAGTAACAGAATTAAAACTGTTAAATCTATATTCATCTTTGGTGGTTAGACTACAGCATAACTGAGCACAGAGCACATTTTTCTGCATTAGAGTTTTTCTCGTGCAAGGGGGCAAACTGGCGTAATACAAAACACACGTAATGTCTTAAAACTCAAATTACATTTCACTGACAGAAATCAGCAACTTCTCACCAGTGGAGATGATTTTCCAGTCACCATGTAAACCAGTGCCACCATAGAACGCATTAGCGAGATGGCTGAAGAAGTGTGAACACTGCAAGAAATACTGAGACAAGGGTTAGTGTTTTATTCTTCAAGTTGATGTCTGATACAGAGCCGACACTGAATCAGGGGAAAATCAAGTTGGGGCAATGACAGAGCAATGGGTTGAAAGGTGTGTGTGTGTGTGTGTGTGTGTGTGTGTGTGTTGGGGGGGAGGGCGTCAGGATGGAGTGGTTGAAGAGATTTTTCGCATTTGGAGTGCTTGTGTTTCATTGTGTGTCTACGTGTGTGCGGATGTAAATGTGTGTGTCAGAGTTCGGTGCCCGGTGCTTCAGAGAGAGGGATTTTTGTGAGAAGCATGAGGCCGGGGGAGGTTATGGCCACGGGGAGAAGACAGAGCACCAGGCTCCTTTGTTCTCTGCTCTTGGTTTTGACACTAGTCCAGCTGTTAGCCAGAGGACAGCGGAGTGAGACACTACGCCAGGGAGCGCTGGCGAGGCTTGATCCTCGGATAGAGCTGCACAGAAAACAAGGAGAAGATAAAAAGACGTACTTGTCAGTGAAGTATTTCTCTTTTCCTTACTGAAAACATACGTACTCCACGACTCCAGCCGGACAATAAACCAGATTCACTGACCTCCTAATATTTTCATTGTTTTCCCGAAATGTATTCAAGTTATGAGCTGATGATTTGTCAGAATCCTGACACATTTAACAGAGAATAGAAAATTCAACCAGCCAATCAGCTCATGGGCTGAGTGGGGTATCTTTAACAGGTCACGCTCATTTAGGGCCACAGCTAACGATCGTTTTCATTACGGATTAATCTTCTAATTATGAGAGTGATACACTGCTTTTCAGTTGCTTTTTAAAAAGCTGGTACAAGCAAATGTTTGGCATTCTTGCTTGAAAACGGACTCAAACAAATGAGGCAATTATCTAAAATAGTTAATTAGTTTTCTGTTGGTTGACCAATCAATGAATCACTACTCTGCAGTCATAAATGTAGAAGAACAAATCAGAACATGCCCCGCACTGATATACTGTCTCGGCCCACCCACGCTCACTTTACTTTACCCTGCTGGTGATCGGATCATGCTGAAATGAGACACATAGATTGTGTTTTTACCCCCAGCAGGTTGCGGGGCACGTAGCCCTCGTTGTCCTCAAGTCGTGCCCACCACCACTCCGTCTCGCTGTCGTCCTGTCGTCGCAGGATAGTGATGGCGTCGCCCTCGCTGAACGCCAGCTCGTCCGGGTTCTGAGCTTTATAATCCCACAGAGCGTACACCGTCCCCTTGTTCATGACACCCAGTTTCTCCTGAACGCCTGCATGAGAGAATCACGAACAGGCTGTCAATACTACAAATGTGTTTAATCAAAGTGCCTTCCAACAAGTTACCTTATAGTACCATGATGAAGTTTGGACTGACAGAGTTTGAGGGACAATGACAACATTCTGATTTTGAATCCTTTTAGAGTTACGTCTGTTTATGCTCGGCTGGCTGGTGGGTTGTTTCTCACCGTATAGAAACTGGGAGCACTGGATGTAGCCCTCCTCCATTTCCTCACATTTATCTGCAGCAGTCTCCACATCGCTAATGGTGCTGGCAAAGATGGCGGCCCCCGACTCAACCAACAACTTGCACAGATGGACGCTGTTGCAGGAGGCGGCACAGTGAAGCGGGGTCCTGCTCCGGCAAACGCAAAACAGGAAGACACACGCCATAAGCGGAAACGGATGCAACAGCAGATCATGCAAAATCAAACCTGCGTCATCATCTCACCATCCGTCACTGTCTGCAGCGTTGACGTTTACGCCGAAATCCAGCAGGAACTTGACTATGTGGTGATGTCCTGCACACACGGCGTTGTGCAGGGGTGTGATGCCCTCATCGTTGGGCGTGCTGGGATTCTCCACCTGGAAAACAAAAGAAGGACCCAGATGAAAGGATGAGCAGTCATCCCACGTGCAAATACAACTGAATTAAGAGTATACTCACACAGTCAGGACATACCTCGTAGATGATCCTCTGGACGAGGTCAAACTCTCCCTCCAACGAGGCGTCCAGCAGGAGGGCCAGAGGGTTGAACTTCACCCTGAAGCCGTGGCCGGTGCGCTCGGAGTTTGGCTTTTTCAGGTTTGTGCGCTTCTCCTGTAGCAATAAAGACAGGAAGCATGAGTTACAGCTTTATTGATTGAAAATGCAACTCATTAAGTGCAATAATACGTGAGTGCGTGTCTGACCAGGGGCTGTGAGACCACCGTGCCGCTCTCTTCTGGAGTGGTGACCTCCAGCACCGGGCTGGGCAGCGACGCCTCAGAGCTTCCCACGTTGTTGTTGTTGTCGTCTCCCTCCGGTCCCTCTGCTTCAGCCGGATCCCCCAGCCCTTCTGGTGGCGAGGGCAGCGGCTCGTTGTCATTGGCGTCAGTAGATGGAGGTGGACCCTCGGAGCCCGGCTCCTCTGCCCCTGGTGGTGGAGGTAGCGGCGTCTCAGAGGGAAGGTTGCCATTGTCTGTGTCAGCCACAGAGTCACCTCCCAGATAACCAGGAGGATTAGCTGGCTGATAAAACGGCGTTCCGTTACCTGCACCGTTTCCACCTCCTGATCCACTGACTACATTTCCCTCGATGCCTCCTGCTAGAGTGTTGAATCTCTGGTAGAGCAGTTTCTGGATGTTGGGGCCGCTGGGACCCTCTGGTTCTGTGATGGAGCTGCGCTTCTTGAGCGGTCTCGGAGCGTTGGCCAGCTTTTTACGGAGAACCTCGAGATCGGCGTCACTTTGGTAGCGCAGCGGGGAGTGTACCATGGGTGTTAGCTTGGTGGGGCTGAGCGGTCGTGGGATGTTCTCCACGCTGGGAGGAGGCGCTGAGGGCTCCGGGTGCTGGAAGCACTCGTGATCATCAAATTCTCCGTCGAAAGTGTCCTCACCGCTGGGCTGGCCTTGGAGCAGTGGGAAGGCCCCTCCCGCCTGGACGAAAGGCAGGGGTGAGGGGGGGGTGGAGCTGGGCGGGAGAACAGGCTTCCCATATACTGGAGACAAGCAAGACAGAGTGGAGTTATATTGGAGGGCACTGACATCGTCAATATCTTATTTAATTGTATATTTACCAGTGTGCTTGTTTGCATATTTGCTTATTCGTTGTCTTCTGTGTTGGACTGTGTGCAGTTGAACACTTTTGTTTCTTTAGATTTTTCTGTGCAACTGTTTGCATGCACCTCCCTGAAGGGTCATTGTGGAACAAACACCGTCTCAAATTCTAAAAGGTTCATTGACTCATTATCAAAGCAACCTTACCTGCTTTGAGAGCGGGCTTGAGTGACTGGCTCTTTGGCGCTGCCTGCTGGAGGTACATGTGATAGATGGAGCTGGAGTTCATGGTCGGCGGGCCCTTTCGGGGCGACTGAGGCCGTGATCCTCTGTCTGGGATGAAGGGGCGCACTGCCACAGCTGGTGGAGGATCCAGTCGCTCGCTCAGCCCCGGGGGGAAAAGCGGCACGTTCGGCTGGAAGGTGGGGCTCGGCGGCACTGAGATTCGCTGCTGGATCTGCTGGGAGGACGAGCCCGTGGAGGGCGAGACGTGGGGCCAAGCGGGAGCTGGCGGGTTTGGGAGCGGGCGAGGAGGAGGCGCATCCTTGCGGCGCTCCAAGGAGCTGGCAGAGTTTGCGGAGGTGAGGTGCGAGCCATAGGGGGGCGGCTGCGGCTTGGATATGGCGGGGGAGGACACGGCCATTTTGGAGTCTAGCACCTGTGAAGAAGCACGAGATCACACACAAACGTCCACCGTGAAAAAAACAGAATTTTAATCCAGAGAAAGAGGCCTAAATCCTGAAAAAGTCAAAAAAGAGGACTAACCTTTTCTGCACTTGGAGCGACGGGGGAGCCTGAGGGAGGGCTCTTGCCCTGGGTATCAGTCCCTGAGTCTCGTCTCTCAGGAGGCTTTAGGGATGTGCTGGTCTTGCCCACAGTTGGCCAACCAGTGTCATTAGCTAGGGCACAAACAGGACCCAGTGAGTGTGTTGCAAAAGAGAAAAAAGACCCAATGATTGAGGTGGTATGAGAAGAACAACCCTCGTGTACAAATCAGCGTAGTGACGAAGCATGTCCACCAGAGCTAGATCTAAATGGTACCAGTTTCTTCTTTATTCCATTTGAAACGTGTCACTTTGGGCGATTAAGCACATCAAGCAGAATGTTGGTTGCGAGTATGTGGAACATTTTATACACACAGAACAAATACAGCAGTACCATTTTGACCTAGGATTGGTATTAAATGGAGGGTTCAGGATTTTGAGAAGCCTATCCTATTAACCAGACACCATTAAGAGACATTCAAACAGAATCCCTGTTGCCTTTTTGTTCGTGTGAATTCGGCTTTTTCACACGTATAAGCTAAGATAATGGAGTGGAATACTTCCACAAAAGCCCCAGGTCATGGAAGCAAAGGCAATGGTTGTTCAGAGAAATGGCTTCATGTGACATTTACTTAACTCACTGATAATAAACACACACTGACCTGGGGATAAGACATTTCCCATAGACTGCTCTTGCAATAGACAGAAATCTTAAATTAACTGAGTTTTGGTTTAGACACTTTCTCAAAATTTCCATTCCCTGTTGAACGTCCACGTGGTCAGACGCACCTGACACATCACAACACTTCTTTATTTCTTGCAGATGTTATTTAAATTTATTAAAAACACTGCAGCCTAAATGTTTCAGGCAGGGCTGTTGATCAATAGGACAAAAATCCTGAGCCTTCAATTCACAGCAATGATTACAATGAACGTGTCTGCATTAGTACTTTGCTACTGTGTACTTCATCTAGTCATGTGGTGTTTTAATGACGTTACATTTGGTAAATAGCAACTGAATTGTGATTTAGCAGAAGATTCAGGGATGTCATGTAAGCACTGCCACTAATGCCAGCGCTTTAGAAATGTATGAGCTTGATAAAAAATGCACCTTTGGACAGCAAGGACAGGGTGAAAAAAGAGAGGATGGAAAAAGGAACACGGAACAAAACAACGGCAATAGTTGTGGTACGATTCAGCAGGAATTTGTTTGTAGAATATGACAGTAAATAAAGCCACAGGGTGTTACTGAATAGCCATGGTAACTTAAAATAGTCAACAAACATACAGGACAAAAGCAGCTGCCAATCTTTTCTTTAAAGCAACTTTAAAGGTACAACCCCGATTGTAAAAAAATTGGGACACTGTGTGAAACACAAGTAAAACAGAATGTGCTAATCCTCAACTGAAAACAACACAAAGACAATATATTTAATGTTTACTTCATCAGATTCATTGTTTTTTCTAAATATCTGCTTATTCTGAATTTGATGCAACAACACGCGTGCATGTTTTGCACAGCGTCTCAACTTTTCTGGGGTTGAAACTTGGGACTGTAGAACTGCGACAGATTAATACAGTATTAATAAAACAGTCCTAACAGCAGTAACTAAGTCTAAAAGGAAATAGTTTGAACTGGGTCTTTACAGGTTATCGGGAGTGACAGCTGCAAGATGAATTCGATGACATTTTAACATGTACAAGTTCATTTCCTTGTGCATGTTTAGTGCTTGACAACTAAAAAGTGATTCTCACAGCTTGCCTGAGAACGTGGTGTGAAGGTTTAGGTTAGGCAGGCCGAGAATGTTATGAAATTACAACAAAGCCCAAATATTTTGGGCCGCTTTGCATGTGTAGATTAATGAGGCACTCGACTCATTGAACCTTCTCAGACGTGTACAAACGCACACAGGATCAGCAGCGCTTCGTCAGTGATGCTTTCTTCATCTGCGGCATGATGTCAACTATGATTAAGAGGGTAAAATGTCTGCAGATGGCAGCAAAGTGTTTCAAGATGGCACCGCCGCTACTTCGACGTCATCAGCCAATCCGCAGAGGAAACGCTCCAAATGAAATGTCCCTCGTTCAGAAAAACTGGCTCAATGCTGCACGTGCAGGAGAGCTTAACGATGCTTAAGGATGCTTCCATCAGTCAGCGATTGTTCAAGTTAAAAAGGCACTGATGTTCATCTACTACGCAAATTCCACAACTGTGCATCTAAGCTTTCATTTGTCTGGTGGAGATGTTTGGTGACTCAAGGCGTGACTGGGCAGAACACAACCATAACAATCTTAAATTCCTCACTAATCATGACGATATTTAAAAGATCAGGATGTTTTATGCAGGAAAAACTCCAGTGCATGCTGAGGATCCTGTGCTACAGTCGAGAGAGAAGGTTCAGGGAGTGCCCCTCCCCCCCTCTGCTTCTGCAGCACTCACGGGACGTGCCATCAGAGCCAGTGGAGGCTCCGGTGCCCGGGTGTGATTCTGGAAGGGACGGCGTTACCGGGTCCACAACGATGTCTAAATCAGACACCTTCCAAGGGCCGGGAGGCTTTCGCACACCGTCTGCCCCGGGAAGAGTTGCCCCCAACCCCCACACCCAGCGATACAGAGACATCACAAAGACAGGACAGCACAGACACATGAGAGAGCAGGAGAGACAAGGAAGAGAACCACAGCATACACAACACAAGGAGAGAAGGAGGTTAGAGAGGAAGGAAGAAAATCACAGAAATCAAGCGCAGGCGGAGAATTAACCGAGAAGTCAGGTAGGAAGGAGTAACAGTGGTGGCCCAGGAGGGAATTACAGTCACAGGTTTTTTCATGCAAAATGTGTTAAATGCGTAGCGGTGTAAGACTTCTGCCTCTGGGACTACATGTATCCAAGCTACTCTGTAACTGAAACACCTTCTCATGTGCTTCCTTCCTCTCTGGTTGACTGTCCATGTTCCTGCTTTTGTAATGAGGACAAAAATTCACTTAAACTTTCAATTAAAGCTTAACCTGAAGAGTGTATCAACTGCTATCCACCACTCTATCTGTGCTTTGCATTTTGTGAAAAAACACCCACTGCAAATGTAATTTTATTGGCTAACCTGACTTGGCGCGGCCGTGGTTGGCTTGGTTATTTACGCCCAGAGTCTGAGGCTTCAGTGGGTCAGGTGGTATGGTGTAGCCTCCTTCCTGTCGGCCCGGTACGGGGACTTGGATGTACGGCCCGACAGCAGCGACGCGGCCCAGAGTACCGGAAGCTGGCTGGGGAGAGGGAGGCCCGTTGGCTCTGTTCAGCTGTGAGAGGAGACAAACAGAGAAGATTCAAATGTGGGAAGTGGTGACGGGAAAAACAATACTTCTATTGTTTCATGAGGAGTTTCAGTCACCAGAAAATATTTTCTTTTTCTTTTTTTCGTTTGCCCACTGAAGATGGTTTATGGACTTGAAAAGACTGGAAAAGCTAAAAGAAGTTGGTATTTCACTGTATGTGGAACATCTGGAGTGTCTGGACTGACTTCTCACTGAGACAAATAGATTCTTAATGAGTTGGTGTGTTAAGCGCTCTTAGTCTTACAGGAAGGTTCTCTTTTTGACGTGCCTCAGCTTTTTTCTTGTAGAGGCGTTCCCGCAGCTCGCTGATGCGCTTGTCCATGAGCGTCACTTCCATGTTGCGTTTGTTCAGAAGCTCCTTCTGTTGCTGCAGCTTGCTGTTTTGCTCTTGATTCAACTTGTTCCGGATCTGTGGATGATAAGTGTGGATGCAAACACACGTAGAGATTTACTAGAACAACAGATGCTGCCATCAGTGCATTCAGTAAACATAGTGGAAACTATAAAAGCATTGCGCTTATTTCTGCTACACAGTACCTGGAGCTCCTGGTAGAGTTTGCGGAGCTCTAGGGCTGCAGCGCCGGTTACTTGGCCACCCAGGGCAGTCTGTATGCCGTTGAGCTTTCCCCTCCGCAGGTCCTCCAGCTGCAGGCTGAGCTGCTCCACCCTCAACACTGCAGACTGTAGCTCTGCCTGCTTCTCCTGGAACAGGCTGCTAACTTGCTCGATCTCTGCCGCTGGGTGTTAGGAATGGAAGAATCACATCAGCACATTCATAATCCACATGTAGGGTGACTTCTTTAAAGTTAGCAAGCTAGCGCAAACTGTTTTGTTATGAGCAAAACCTTCAAAATGTTGCTGCATGCTGCATGAAAAATGGATTCTGTGGAAAGTATACATACACAGGTTGCCATTGATGACTTTGCTGTAGTCCACCTGGCCTCTCATCGCCCGAATCTTCTTGAGCTTTGCCTCCTGGCTCTCCACGCGATCCTTCAGCCTCTGCAGCTTCTCGCTCTCTGAGACGGTTTGCTGCTGACGGCGCTCCTGCTGCTTCAGGTAACGCAAACGTTGCTCCTTCAGAGAGCGAGACAGAGATTTGACATTTTGTAGGGAAACAGGCAAACACAACGTACAAAATGATTCAAACTGCATCCAACAGCGCAGACTGTCTCAACGCTGCCTGCTTTTTTGCAAGTTTGGAAAGAAATACTAAAGACAAAAGGTTATCTTATCTGCTCAGTGTTTATAAGTCACAAATCAAAACAGTTGGATGGATATAAAACCAGCGAGGCTCCACACCAAGGCTTACAGAATATCTCTGTGGCAGACACCGTGAAACTAGGCTAAATCTTTCTACTGTATGCACTAAATGAAATGCTGTGCTCTGTCAAGACTATGTGAAGGCTGAAGAAAGGGTCAGATGACTTCATCTCTCTACCCAACTGAGAACTGCTCCAGTTAAGGTCCTAAAATAGGAAATGACAGGCCCGGGTTTCCAAATGACTGCAGGGCTTCGAGTGGGGCCTACTTTTCAGACGCCACAACAAAGGCGGTAAATACTTTTTCTATCTGTGGGTCTACAGTGGGCTTCATCCTGCATGACTGATCGGCACACCACAAGCACGGTGGTCACACTCAGTTAGTGTGCTGAAAAGCCACAGAGACGGACGAGGTGGACTGGTTGTGTGGAGGTTTGCCACCAAACTCTTACTCCTTCCGTTACGAGATAAAATCTACTCTTTATAAGCGCTGTGGAGAAATAATTGGTCTGAGAAAGGTAGAAATCCTTAGTGTTAAAAATCATGAATAATTTACATGCTTGAGTAAACACGGTGTACGTGCTCCTGTGTGAACTATGAATTCTGACAGACTGGACAATACTAGCACTGTGACTCACACTGCCTCCCATCTCATTGGTTACATAACTGTCTGCCCATGTTTCAAGTCATGATGGGACTCTTTGGATGAAAGTCGTTCAACAGTAGTCAATTATCTCCTGAACTTACTTGGCCTGCTGAGGCCTTGAACTACTGCCCAGTCTGAGTCTGTTGGATCAGACTGCACGGCAGGGCTGTCAAAACTGGCCAAGATGACCTTCGTTTA
>JAPZEA010000010.1:12776168-12787569 GCA_029783685.1 Heniochus monoceros
TCTGTCTCACAGGTTTGGAGGAGGATTGTCAGTAGTGGACAGCTGTAGTTCACTGTCAGTGTTGGTGAAAATGTCTTGAATGTATCGTCTTCACACTGGCAGCAGTGGAGGTGAAGGAAAGCCGAGTGTCTACCTGCAGCTCTTCTCCATTTCAGCAGGTGGGCGGATTTGTTCAAACCTGTGAGACAGACAGAGGCAGACAGAGATCAACAGGTAGTCATTGTGCAGCCTGTGAAACCAAAGGTTGAAAAAATGTCAAGAAAGATAAATGAGCTACTGCAAATATGATCTGGTCAAACGCCGATCAACCTAAATGTCCTAAATGGAGAATACACAAAAAACTGTGCATATGCAAAGCGACAAAATCAAATATTGACAGACAAACTAGTTAAAGGACCAGTGTGTAGAATTTAGTGACATCTAGTGGTGAGATTGCAGATTGCAGCCAACTGAATACCCTTACCCTTCCAAGGGTGTAGGAAAACCTACAGTGGCTGCTAAAAATGCAAAAAACACAAAAGGCCCTGTCAAGAGCCAGTGTTTGGTTTGTCCAGTCTGGGCTAGTGACCAGTCAACTAGTATAAAAGTAAGAAAACACTCAGACAGAAGTCAAACTTTAGCACAATTTAACAATTTCGCAACAGCCAAAAACATGTCCAGTGAAAAAATGTGCTGCTGCTTCAGAAACAATGCCAGTCAAAAACACAAACAAAAACTCAAAACAAATACAGTGAAAGCATGCTGCAAATGACAAAACGTGCTGCAGAAAGCCCAAAACAAATACAGTAACAGCAAACACGCTGCAAATACAGAAAAGATACAGTCTAAAACACAAAATCATGAAAATTATGTTGTTCAACTTAGTGCTCCCCCTAGAGGCTCGGAGAACTTCCGTCGGGCTGACTGGATATAGCCTTTTTCTGTTGCAGTCGTTTTCAAAGTTTGTGTATTTTGGCCTTTGTACTGTTTCTGTGTCTGCAGCTTGTTTGTTGTTAGTATATTTGTTTTGAAATAGAATTGTTTCTGAAGCTACAGCACATTTCTCCTAATGTATATATCACTGACAGGCTCACATTATCATTCTGACAACATGTCTGACAACATTATGGAAATGATCCCTACAGAGATGGTTCTTTTTCTTTAATCAGGAACAGCTGCTATATCAGTCTTGCTAAAGCCACCAGACTCCATTTACAGAAACAGTAATTTTATCATCGTAAAAAACACACTTCATTCAAATGCGACAAAAACAAAATAAAACTCACCAAAACCGTCTCAGTTTGTCAGTACAGTGTTCCAACAATCATCACTAACTCTGGATTGGCTGAAATAAAACCTCCCGCATCAGGAGAGGAGTAAGAGAGACGGCGGACATCAGAGAGGCAGCGGTGGAAAACAGCGTGTAAACCTTGCGTATTTTCACAACTAACTCTGGAATTATTTTCACCGGACATTATGACCACAGAGATTTATATACGACGGGCTTAAAGAGATTTTCCCCGTAAAAAAGAAACGGTAATTACTGGACGCAAGAAACTGGTTTTGTGATTTCTGTCTGTCATGCAGTGCTTTCAGTGCAGCCGCGGTGCAGGTGGTGGTGGAAGATGTTGCAGCTTGTGGTGAGCCCCTCTGAACCTTCACCTGTTCCTCAGCACTAACCTACAACAGCTCAGCCATCCACGAGTGCCACATTACTGCAGCATGCTATTTGTCAGTAGGCGCTTCCTACTATTTTGAATGAAAGACCATTATAATATTAAAGAGAATGATTCATAGTAAGATTAAAGCTATTTTAGAAGCATTTTTGTTATATTTATTGGAATTGTCTTAACATCCTGACAATAAATCAAAATGCTCTGACAAAAAGGGGGAAAAAAATCTGATATCTGTGGTTGTCACAGGCCTGTAATACTAACATGCATCACACACTAACACGCTAATAGCCACGTTCGTTGTTGCCGTTCATTATGATAATGTTAGGTGTTTTCTTCCGTGTCAGTGAAACATGAGGTAATTGGATACAGTTAGCGATGACGATGATGCGCTGCGCTCCAGCACACACTCCCCGAGCCGACAGACTCTCGTTCAGCAGATAACCCCGTAGCACAAAGCACACACACACACACACCAGTGTGTCTTTCAGACTGAGAGGCCGAGGGGTACGTTTGTGGAGGCGTTTTGCTTGTTTTTATATGACTGTGCCATCTAACAGAGTTGTTTATTTATGTATTTATTAAAAGAACCGGTCTTCTCATCACTGCTCCTCTCCCTAATGCTCTGGAGAGTGGCTTTGGAGGGAGGCCTGAGGGGAGGGGAGGGGATTTTTCGGTTGGATTCTTTCAAAGTTACTCTTTCTGGATTCTCCAACGTTACCAAACGCAGCTTTAAGAACAAAGACAAAACGTTACCTTTGCAACGAGCATCTGCTGCTGAGCCTCGATTTGCTGCTGCTGCCGTGTGGCCATCTCCTGCAGCTCTGACAGCGTGAGCTCCACACGCTGATTCCCCACCTGAACACACATACGTATGAACTGGTCAACACACTGCAGTCTGAGCAGAGCGGTCCTGCTGCTGACGCCCACTGAAATGTTACAAAGAGCCACTGACATACACTTGAGGCTGATGATAAATGAGGGTTTCTAAACATTTCAAACAGTAAGGGTGTGCTTATTGGTGCTGGGCCCTTCTCTTCTTACACTTAAAGTTTTCATTCATTAGGAGAAAAACAAAGATAGAATGAAATAAAAGTGTTGTGCTATAAACCCCATCCCCCCTCGTACTAAAAGCTGTTAGATTCAAACCAGGCCGTGACCCAACATTTATTGTTTTGCCCTATGGGGGCTGCTGTGAATACCATGACACACTTACAAGCATACATGACTCTTCCTGCAGCCAAAACGACAACATTCTGAGTAAAAGCCATGAGGTGAAAAGTTCAGTTCTTATGAGTAACACCTAAAACAGCTAAATGGTAAGTTTGGAGGACTCGACTGTGAGAGCCTGTGCAGTGTCAAGAATCAGGTAAATGTTTGATGTAATAGCACTTTTAAGACAAATGAGCAAGTCAGTGCAGAAAAATACATCCGGCATAAAAAGTTACATAAGCTAAAAACGTTGCATAAGCATTAAAACACAAAAACAAAGAAACAAAGTACAAAGAAACAAGTTACGCAAAAAGCCATTTGCAGGAATGATTTTAAAAGATGTCGGACTTCTGCAGCCAGAGGGTCGAACAGCAGGAGACGTAACAGCAGGGAGGGTCGGGCACAACGAAGATCCCAACATCATTATGACGGGACATTCGCTGTGATGAGACTCAGTTAGTGAGGATCTGAGGGCAACGTGTCGTTTGGCATTTGTAAAAAGAAGTATATTAATGTTGAACCACGACCATTATTATCAGTAGCTTCACCGAGCTCCTTGATGGGCCTCAGTTAACGATTATTTTTATTACTGATAAATCTGTAGATTATTTTCTTGATTGAAAAACTGTAAAAACAAAATGGTCCACAGCAGTTTTCTAGGATAATGTTATTTAAAGGCTTTTTGTGCCCAACCAACAGTCCAAAACTTCAAGGAGCACTGAATAAACACTGCAGCCCTATAACACTGTCGGACTCACGATCAACTGCAGAGACGCCACGCATTCTTATTCCTCATCAAAACAACCATTATCCGCAATGTAATTCAAGATTCATATGTGTCATGCTAGTAGCGGCTAATGTGGCTAATGTAGCATCACGCAGCTAGCCTCAAGCAGAGATGAGGAGCTGGCTGCAGAGGTCTGGCAAGCTCACTTCTTTCTATCTGCACACCTCCAATTTTTTTCAAACTTATCGTCTTCAGCCCCACCTTACACTGACTCAAGTGACATCACTTGAGGCAATTTATGAGATTTCGTACAGCTCCCTCTGAGACTTAATACACATTTTTTTCACATATGTAATAGCACGCCTTGAAACTGTTAAAGAGATGTATAAAATCAGTGGAGTTCCCCTTTAAAGATCTACTAGGTTTACTAACACGAAAGAGAAAGAAAAGGCTGCAGATCCTAGCAATCACACACAAAGCAAAGTTTGGCATTTCACTTGGAAAAATGACTTAAACAAGAAATCACTCCAGGTGTAACTGTAGCAAGAGAAAAAACTGGTTCACCTCCATAAACATTTTCAACGAAGTCCTCCTCTTGAGCCAGAAATCAGCACCCATATGTTGTTCAAGAGTTCACAGAATAAAGCAAGAATGGCTATCACATTAAATTCTGTTTTTCCCCCCCCAAACAGACTTCTGAATTTCCTCAAAGCAGTTTCTACAGTCAACACACTGGCTGACTACTCTTCAATGAAACAGCACACTGAGCGAGCGGCGAATACAGTCCCCTCCAACTACAAGCGGAGCGGCGCTGAAATGCTCAAGCGCTCCCAGACTTTGCCTTTAGGAAGCGTGTTCAAAGAGGGAGGAGATGATGCAGGAAATGTCACGGTGGGTTTTTTTTATTCCGATACCAGACTGAGAAATGAATACTAGTTCAGAGAGAGCGCTCTTTTAAACGTGAATAGGTTAGCAAGAGGCATGGAGAGGATGACGACATGAAAAACAGAATTATATTAGTTTAGGTCTATGATATGTTCAGTGTTGGGTTTGCAGTTTGCTTGACATGATCCTAAACATGCATGCACAAAGCTGGAGACATAAGAGAAAGTCCAGGTGCAAAAAGACAAAAATATCGTTAGAAACTGCTTCTACGTGATTAGAAGAGGCAGTTTTGTGACTCATCCTGTCTGAATAAAACATGCTTCTTTTCGGGAAGAATTTGACTTTTATGCTATTGTGAAGTGAGACAACATGTCACACATCATCTGATCACTGAAGACGCTCAGCACGGATACTGTGTTTGCAGCTTTGCACACGTGGCTCAGACAGCGTTCCACTACCTGACATTTATTAAAGCATTTAGACATAAGAATGTGTGGGAAGACTCAAAGGGAGGAGACGTGGAGGTGACTCAACCGAAGTGGAGATGGGGAGAGCGGGGGAAGCCACTGGCACACATACAGCCACGCTCAAATGCACTCAGGCAACACTGCATCAGTGGCAATTCACCAGAGGGAGAAACAGACACACACCCTCAGACAGTGATGAAGAGGGAGTTGGTGAAACACCCGACTGAGCAGACGAGGAAGGAGAGAAGAGAGAGCAGCCGCAGCCTCGCTGATGAGAGATGTAGGCCTACTGGGAGTCTGCATTACTCCCTCCAGCAACTATAGAGATGCATACTTATCAGAAATGGAGGGCGAGCCTTGATTATGGATAACATTAACATATTATCACTATAACAATATTGTGATCATGTTTCAGAATAAAAGAACCAGTTTCAAAGATCTGACACAGTTATTTCATTAACTGGTGAGCAGGAAATTTTCAGCAACTACTCTGATGATAGATTAATCTTTTTAATAATTTCTTAGACAGTAAACTAAATGTTTGCATTCTGAACACGTCATCTTTTTAGCTTAAGGAAACTGTAATAAGCATATTTCACTAATATCTGACATTTTATGGAGAAAAAGATCAATCAATTCATCAAGAAAATAAACTGCAGATCAACAAAGAATACAAGTAATTGTTAGTTGCAGCCCTAGCAATTATTGACATGGGCAAATTTACATACGTAGGGCTGCAGCTATTCATCATTTTCATTACTGATCAGTTTCTCAATTCATTGATCTGTGTGCAGAATGAAAAAGTAAAGCCAAGCACGATTCCAAAACTAAAAGACATTCAACTAACTATCATACATGGTAAAGAAAAGCGGCACATTGTTACATTTGAGAAACTGGAACCAGAGATTATTTGGTATTTCTGCTTGAAAAAAAAAAAAAAAAATCATTGAAATGATTAGTTGATTATCAAAACAGTTGATGATTCATTTGTTTTTGTTGACTAATTATTTCAGCTTTTAGCAAATGAAAATGGGATGTTTCAACAGTGCCATTAAGCTAAAATTGTAATATTTAAAAAAAAACAAATTGATAATGTGCGCGATCGCTATAGCGTTCCCTTGAGGCACCTCTGCTCTTTACGAGGCAGCGTCGCTCTGAGAGGATGATCGGCTCCGCTCGGTGGAGAGAAAGCCCCGGGGTTTGGGCAGCAGCCCGTGGAAAAGCCAAAGCAATGATCCTCTTAGGGCCCGTTATATCATCCAGCAGGCTGACTGATATAATCCTCTAAATCAGATATTAGGAAGAAACTCGGACACAAATGAGCCTCGGCACTTGGGGGGTTAAGCGCAGGCAGCAATGCAACTTATGCTTTCCTCTCTGAGTGAGCGAAAAGAGGTGACGCACAGTTTTTCTTTGCACGCCGTGGTGAAGGTTTCATAGGCTATGATGCTTGTAGTATTTAAACAGAGTCGATCAATAACTGATTTCTACATCCATAAAAATATATATTATCTCATTATACTTCCTCCACACAGAGTCAAAAGTGGATTTTCAGGATAATAAAAGGAATGGCTTCTGGGTGCTCTTGTGCTACACTCTTTTTTGAAAACAAACACCACAGCCCCTCTGTCTCCTGCTGCGCTGGATTCTTCCCTCCACCCTTAAGGTTGAATTAGTTACGATTCCTTGACTGCAACACTTTCTTATTGTGAAATCTGGGACAGACGGTCGGAGAGAGAAAGGATGCCCCGCCAGAGGCTGCTCTTATCAGAGTCTTTCACGTCTCTGAGCACACACTTCCTAAAGCTAGAACTCAACATGCACAACGATGGGTTCACCTGACAGGGAAATACTGGAAGTGTTTGGATATGGAAAAGTCCTGTGATGCTACTCTCAAACACCAGCTTTAGTATCAGAATCCTTGCACAGATATTGACATTGAGTGTTGTGATTATTATGCTGTACAATGAAAACCTGGAAAAAGCTGCCACACAGTAAACATCCAGCTGAATTTCAGTTTCCTCTAAGCTCAACTTGTAGATGATATAAAGAAATTACATCAACTGAACTCACTGGAAGAACGATTGCTTTGTGGTCTTTAATGTACAAACAGTTCCATACAAAAGCAAATCCTTGCTAGGAAATCAGTATGAACACTGCGTACCCTGTGACTGTTTTGACTTGTGCATGAATCTGGTTAATTTGATTTGTGCAACATCTGCGTGGGTGGGCACTAAAAATGGTTCATTATATCACCACAGTTCCAGGGTAACATACAGAGCGCTGTGGTGACGGGACCACCCAATGCTGTGAGTTCTGCCAGTCTGGCCGTTTGCCATCACAACTGGACCCACGACAGAGAGAGAGCTAACGCTAGCAAGACGTCCCCCGACACCTGCTATATAGTGTGAAGACTATGATGCAGTGTGCACGATTTTAACAATGACACCCAGCCGCTGTTACAGTAACATGAATGGAAAGTAATGTCTCGTAGGAGTCGGTGCTATTGTCAACAAGCTAGGGTAACTAGCTGCCTTGTTTCACATGGAAACACAGTTAGCTTATCTTGCTAGCTTGACAGCATGACGGGTCCTCCCAAATGTTAAATGTAGTAAAGAGACACATGGTTTGCTACTTAGAAAATCTGACTCTTTGCTAATATCTAGAAGCCGACAAAAAAGATCTTGGGGAGACTGAATTTGAAAGCATTTTTTCCTGTCAATTTTAAGTTAGTTATTTATATTGTTTTTCCTTTTGGTTTCTTTCTTTATATATGCCTGTGTAACTGAACTCTCCATAGGGTTTTCCTCTACATGCATACTGCCCTATGGCACACACGCACATACTGTATATAGTGTTCTGACTTCGTGTTATACACTTACACTTTATATAATTTCATTACAGCTCTGTTCTGTGTGTGTATGTTGAACAGGACTAGCATTTCCTCATAAATCAGCAAGCAAAGACATGCAGACAGTTATTCTGAAACTCAACATAACCTACCAATCTGTTTTACGTAATATTATAAGCTGTATTCTGCTCTACAGCACTGTGCTACACCATTCTTCTTCTTGTTTCCCCAGCAAGGGATTCATAAAGTTTTCTCTTGTCTTGCTGATTGACCTATTTTATTAAATCTACAGATTAGTTAAGGATTAGATTAGTTAAGGGCAGCACACCACACACAACATTGTTTTCCATGTGTTGTAAAGGCACACGTGTGCTTAGTCAGGATACATCATTCTTTTCCTAGCAGGTTCTTTTGCATCATCCATCTCTTAATTGACTTTTTTAAAGTTTCTCTAAAATGCAGCATACACCCAACTACATAATTTGACACGCATAGCAAACATTGTATTTGCCATACAGACAGAAGTTACAAAGTATAGTAATCAGGGTGTGCAGAACGTGATATAATTTCTCCTTGACATATTGTCAAGTATGCTTGGAGCCATAACTTGAGCAGTTGCTCCAAGCCAAGAAATAGTCATACAATCCTCTGTAGCATGTTAAGTAGTTAGTCTTGGAGGTGCTGGTAGGTAGCTTTTGTAACCCCTGGTATTTTTTACATGAATTGTTCAGCATACTATATTGATAATTGATTAAATAAATGAAAGGGGTTCACTTAAGTGATTCATCCAGACATTAAACTGTCAACATCTGCAGCCGTAACCTGCAGTGTTGGGACCTCCCCACCTGCATGCAAAACTAAAAGCCTGATAAAGAACTCAGGACAAACACAAAAAAAAAATAGCAGCAAAACCCCGCCAGGCCTTGCAACTCTCATGTGAGTGTTAGATTTGGCTTGAATCCAAATCCTGGTTTCCCATTGGATCAGACTCACCCAGACTCAGAAGAATCCCCCCCAACACAGCCATGACATCACCAAGGATATAAGAATCAATGCGTCCCATTCTACCTTGCCTTTCCACAGTGATGAGAGAGAGAGAAGCAAAGAGAGAGAGAGGCAGAGGCAGTAAGCTTTGCTGTTCTATAGGCATTATTGTATTGTTGTGACATTATCACACCACCAAATCTTGTTTAGTGCTGCTTTGAAATATTCCAGTCATGCCTGCTGCATGCTCTGTGCTTGGTAACATACTAAGCATTTGATTGAACTTTGAACATTGATTGTGTGTTCCACACCATCAGGCTTTGTTATGTGTTAGTTCTCTGCTATTGCGGTAAAGCCAGTAACCTGCACTTTACCAGTTAAAAGACCCATGGCACAACTTCAGAACCCTGAGCTGAGTTCACATGCTGGATTTCTGTGTGATAAACACACAGTTATTGTATCTTTCTGCTTGATTTCCACTGTTTTGCTTTGAGTGCCATTCCCTCTCGCTCTCTTACTGATTAATGGCGTGCTTGGAGGTCAACCTTAGGCCATTTATAATGGTAATATGCTGAGTCATCACTGGTTCCTGGAACTCAGTGACTGTCCTGGAATATATCCGTGTTGTGTCATGACCTCTCATTTTAGGCTGGAGAAGTGGGTGTATGAAGCAGGCTATCTCAGCTCTATCAACAGCCAGTGCGTCATCTGCATGGGTCGCCACACTGTTAGATTGAACAGCCTGAACAATAAACCCCGCAGTCACACAGAAAATATGTAGATCAAGTCAAACGCAAGGAAACCACGCAAGGAGAGGGTGAACGAGGAACTATGTTTTAAGAGAATTGAGAAGTCCTGTCCTCTGAAGCGTCACGTGAAGCGACGTCTGTTTCTGATGACGTCGGCACAGCTGGCTCTGCTGCACAAAAGGGCCAGCATTTACCGTTATATTCACTTCATGAAACAGACTGAATTGAAACATGACGGATCCCCATATTCTTGTATTCTTGCTCTTTGGAGAACGTAACGTTAAGTTAGACATGTCTGAATTACATCCATTCATTGCAGGATACTGACACTTAAATAGTTTCTCCACCATCTCATTCAAATGTGCCAGCTGTGGAGGGGGAGTCTTTATACCGTTCAGTTGAAAGACTTGCACTCATGTGTCCTCGCTCGTGGCTCCTCCGAGATCCCTCCTTGCTCCTCTGACCAGAAATAAAAGCTTTGGGATGGTCCTCAAGATGGCGGACCAGAAGAACTTCCGGTTCAAGCGAGGAGCGAGGAGCAAGGAAACGACATTTAAGAGAAATGAGATGTACCCACAGACTCTATAGAAGAAGATTCAAGCTGTGTGTCTTTTTGTTTGCTTAAAACTAGAATCAGATTCAGAATCGGCTTTATTGGCTAACAATTTGACTCCAATTTAAGCATTGCACTCAATGTACTTGCATAGAAAAAAAAGGCATACAGCTCAACAAGTCCAAAAAAAAAAAAAGCCTGAACAATAAGTTAAGTAGTGCAAAAATATTAAATAACTATCAACAATATATATAAAGAGTGATCAGGCAATAAAAAATATATACCATGAAATTTACAATGTGCCGGGATTCAAGGTGACAGTGAGTGTATGAATGCACATGTTGAAAACTGTGCATTATTGGATGATAAATGGTAGGTCACTGGATGTTTTGGTGTTAGAGGGTTAGTAACACTGTATGGCTAGCTGCCTGTTCATCGGGGTGATGGCTTGTGGGAAGAAACTGTTTTTGTGTCTGGTCGTTCTGGCGTTCAGTGATTTGTCATGCCTACCAGAGGGGAGAAGTTGGAACAGGTTGTGTTCAGGATGTGAGGGGTCTCTATGTGACGCTTCCTGCCCATTCCCTCAGTCTGGAGGTGTGCAAGTCCTGCAAATTGGCACCAGTGATTCTTGATGGTCTTTATAGTCCGTTGCATTCTGTTCTTGTCCTGTTTGGTGGCAAACAGACAATGATGGGTGTGCATAGAACGGACTGGATTATTCCAGTGTAGAACTGGATCAGCAGCCGTCGAGGCAGGTTGAACTTCCTGAGCTGATGCAGGGAGTACATCCTCTTTTGTGCCTTCTTGATGATTGAGGCTACGTTTGAAGTCCACCTTAGTTACTGTGAGATAGTGGATCCAAGAAACCTGAAGATTTCCACAGTGGAAACAATGTTTTTCAGGATGGTGATAAGGGGCAGTGTTTAGGGGCTACTCCTGAAGTCCACAGCCATCTCCACAGTTTTCATCATTTTCAGCTCCAAGTTGTTGCACCAGAGGACCAGCTGTGCAACCTCCCTTCCGCTGCGTCATCTGCAAACTTCAGGAGGTTGACAGATGTGTGTCCTGGTGTGCGGTCATTGGTGTAGAGGGAAAAGAGCAGGGGAGAGACCACACATCCCTGTGGGGCTCCCGTGCTGATGGTCCAGGTGCTTGATGTGATTTTCCCCAGCCTCACCCGCTGCTTCTTGTCTGTTAGGAAGTTTGTTATCCACTGATAGGTGGAGGCTGGCACTGTGAGCTGGATGAGTTTTGGAGGAAGTGCCACACAGTGAGAACATCTAGGCAAATTCTACCATTAGACAAATCTGTGCCAAAGTAA
>JAPZEA010000010.1:12946791-12957355 GCA_029783685.1 Heniochus monoceros
CTTCTTGTCTCCCATGAAGTTGCCCCTAACCTGATACAACATGATAGCTGTGATTAAAACACTATCACTCCATCCCCTCTGTCTCAGGGTCAGCGGTCCTTTGGGAGACGGGCGGGGCCGACGGTATTCATCATATGTCTGGAGCACCCCATCCTGAACATCTTTAGTTTGAGGGAGGGATTTGTGGATGTAGAAAAGATTTGATAGGGATAATCAATTTGGCTGCTAATCCAAATGGCCTTACAGGTAACAGGATGGGGCTATTGACCTTGTGTCAAGCTGAAAATCACTTTGAATGAAGCATTCAAGATCTTCAAGAAGCCACCACAGAGATAAGAGCCCTATTGTCTGTGTCTGTGCGCCATACTTCAGAGTGAATTTTGCAGTTTTACAGCCATCTTTTACAGCACAGGAAATCAATACAACCTTAACTAAACCCCCGAATGCAGTCCTCATTGCTATTGGCTGCTTCTAACTAACCGATTGACCTCACTCCGAATGTTATTGGCTAACGCTCACCTCAGCCTGTCTGTATTCCCCTCACTGGAACCAAGAGGTCCACGACTGGTCTATTTATTTAATTTAATTTAATTTATTTTTGGTTTTGCCCTGTGTATACAGTCCGTGTGTTTGGGCCCAGAGCCATGCTCAACCTAATCAGTTTTTCCTTGTGCTGACTGACACATAGAAATGTATTTTGAAACACCAGGCACTCAGTCAGCGAGACAAAGTGTGGAATGAGAATGAGAGGAGACAGAACGAGGAAATAGAGAGTGATAAAAAGAAGAAGAAATGAGAGGAAATGAGAGAGTCAAACCGCCCCTTTCCCGAACAACCTGTGGCATGTCAAGGTCAATAATCACAACGCCTTTTTACTCTTTGTACAGCTATTTGTGTTCTGTCACACACACACACACACACACACACACACACACACACACACACACACACACACACTCACACACACACACAGACACACACGCAGACCTGTGCTCAGACGAATAAACACAGAGTGACACCTCTGAACCCTCTGCAAGAGTAAATGAGTTCTTTCCTTTGGGGTAAAACTCCTGAGTGAAAAACTGTTTACAAGCGACGGTGCGCTCTTTGCAAGTGTGCGTCTTGTGCGCGCTCGCTCGTGTGTGTCCGAGCGTGCCTCTACATATGTGCCTATTGCCGCGGCTCTCGGGCCAGGCAAACACAGGTCTCGACCCTGTCATTGTGTGGGAGTAGGGAATAGCAGGAGGCGATGGAGCTGGAGAGACAGAAAATCAGAACAAGACCTGCTAGAAGCCCCCGTGGACTTTTTACAGCCAGCGAGAGAACAGGCCCGCGGCACGACAAAGTATGACACAAACACACACCACAAGACAATCAGAGGGGAAGAGAAGAGAAGAGAAGAGAAGAGAAGAGAAGAGAAGAGAAGAGAAGAGAAGAGTTCATTGTTTTCGTATGTGTCTGGATGACACTAAGAGCAAAGAGCTGTCAGAAATAGGAAGAGCAAAATGGGAGATGTAGGGAGTGGCGAACAAAACATGTTAATCATCTCCTGGCAGTCCTTTAGAGTCGACTGGCCTCATTCTGTCCAGTACGTGTATGTGTGTAAATGCATGTCTGTGCCATGTATGTGTGACTCTGTGTGTGTGTGTGTGTGTGTGTGTGTGTGTGTGTGCGTGTGTGTGTGTGTGTCTGTGTCTGTGTCTGTGTCAGTGTGTGTGCGTGCCTGTCTGTACAGATAGCAGCACATGTGGAGATTTAAAAACAAAATGTGCTTTCTTTAACCATGTTTGAGCCGCAAATCCAAAATACCCGCTACAAATGTGTATCCATTCTGCATTAGTGAATCCTCCTACAGTCATCATTTTCTACAAATAAGCTCAGTATCTCGAGTATAAGACAGATTGAGACGCTCCACTCAGGCATGATTACTGATTTTAAAATATCACTGAATCTATGGCTGCAAATAACGATTAGTTAGTACTGACCGATCTGCTGATCATTTTTGAGATTAAGTGATTCTCAATTCTATAAAATGTGAGCAAAATAGTGAAACATACATATAAAAAGTCCTGTGAACCCAAGCTTACAAAACCAGCAAGTTACAGTTTGCGTGATATATGAATGATTAAAGTGATTTGTCAATTAATGTTTCTGGCAATCCACTAATAAATAAACTAGGTAATCATTTTGGCACCGACTGGAACGAAACCTATCCACTTCCTTTTGTAAACGCACCTTTGTCTTATAAAGCATGTGAGAGCATTTATACCGAGAATTCAACCTAACTTTGTATTCTCCTTCAGACACACAGTCACATTCAAATCTCATTGTTCCAGGTCTATCCTCTATGATGGGGCTATGTGATGATAGGGTGCTATGAAGCATTAGGGGCATCCCTGCATGGGATATTTATGGAGCTGCCAGTCTTCCGGTCCTGCTCACAACTCCCACACCCTTTAATCTTGCTGCTGTCATCTACTGTCACTGCCTTATGACTATGGCCTTGGCTAACTGCCAGCCCACACATAGGCAATATGTGTGTGTGTGTGCTTGAGAGTGTGAGACTGCTGAAATACAATACTATTGTATAGTACAGCACAGTACAGTACATCAGTCAAATATAGGCCAGAAGTGACAGGCAAAAGTGCTGCACTAGTAACCATACACAACCTCCAAAAAATAAACGCTGTGATTGTACACAGACAACAAATAAAACATACATGCCAAATCACAGCCTTTGCTCCCAGTCCAATTCCTGTATGTTAGGCACAACACACTAATTTGGCAAGAAAACAGGGAGAGAAAGAGAAGGACTTGAGAGAAAAACAAGTGGAGGACAAACAAGAAATAATTATGATGATGAGGATGAGGATGAGCATTAGGACATCTGAATGACACCACATGCTTTAAGTATCATTTGATTTAAGATAGCAGCCAGCATTTTATTGTCATAACTGTATTTCTATGTTTATGGTAGCATCAATAAAAGAGGGTGTTTGGATTCGGGAGCCTTCCTTTATCGATGGCTCCACATTCATTAATTCCCCCCTGACAACAGATCATTCAATCTGATAAATAATGATCTCGTGACTGAAAGCATCATCATCATCTTTGAGCATTAACGCAGCATCTCAAAGCCAAGTAACTGCCATCTGTTTCCAGCCTGTCTTAACCGACAACAGCCTCATTTACATACAGCAGATGAGCGCTGAACATTATTCAATAATACATCCTTGTCGACTGAGGTCAGTTTTAATATGGTCAGAGCTGTTCCCGAAGTAAGACGGTAAAAGAGCTTTCAATTCAACATTAGCTAGAAAAAAACGACTGAAAATCAAATTCATAAATATTTAACGAACAGCCTGGCCAGCAACTAAATACTGCACTTATATACTTGGTTGCTCAAGATACTGCATCTCTGATATCAAACCCAGAAGATGGAAAAGTTGATAGATACCTGATAGAAAACATCCAATTAAACCTATATAATATTTACATTTTATTATGGATAATTGTGAATATGCATGAACTACCCAGCCCAGAGATGCAAGAGTGAGAAAAAGTAATTCAGACAGTAGCTGCAAAGTTTACTCATAATTACAGAAGGTAGATTTAGAGAAGGTAAATCTAATTGAAAGTCTTTTCTCACTATGAGACTACAGTGGAGGCTGGTGCTCTGTCATGAGGAATAAATGCAACATCTTGAATGTCGATGTGATTAAAGTGACTTTACTGGAGAGAGAGAGCAAAATCCCACGTACAGTAACTAATGAAAAACAACAGGTCAAACATTGTGCGTTACGGCTCGGTAGGATAGCACAAAACGTAGTCTTAAACTTTAGGTTTTCTTGTTGTTATGAAAAGGTGTTTGTTCTAACCAGATCTGTTACACTTTGTTGTAACAATAAAAGAGTTTTCCATTATAGCGAGAGGCTTTGTTGATAACGAGATACCGCTCCCTTATCCGAGGAACTACGGCAGTTCTGCACTGCTGCTTCCGGAAAGTTTTTGATGCTCAAACAAGTCTGACATCCAAACTTGACTGTTGATTTACAGGTAAATTCATGTGGGAGCATAAAAAAACTAGATGCAAAATTACAAACAATCATTAAGATGCTTGCTGGTATTTCAGTGACATAAATTACAGCCATATCCATACTGCATATAATAAAAGTGTTTGACTTACCGTGTGAAATATATGCATTTTTGTATTTGTTGCATGCTACTTAACCAGTGAGCTTGAAGGACGTTTTGATATTAGGAGGCACCTTTGTTGCTGTAATGGAATCAGATTCAGCAAGAGGCCAAAATTAGCAGGGTCGCATAAATCAGTGTCCCCGGGGATATCAAGACCTTTCAGTCGTAGCACATTAAAGAAGTAATCATCCTCCACCAGTCCAATACACCAGCTAGATTCCCCGAGAGGAAACGCTTTTCATCAACCCTGCTTGATGGTGAGATCCAGTAATCCATAAAGGAAGACATGTGAAGCCAGTGGATGAAGACTGCTCATTCAGTACGGATATTTATAGTCTATTTTCATGTGACATTTTTGGAATTGATTATTAATGAATAACTCATTTCTGCTTATGTAACGTAAGTTAATTCTCATACATAATGTAAGTTAACTCACGTACTCAAGTTACGTAACAAACATGCATATTTTAACCAAAACTACGATCTGTTCTTAAACCTAACTTAGTAGCTTTGGTGCCAAAACGAAACATTTCATATTTAAAACCGTGACCGTTTCATGAAGTTAAATAGTAGCTACTGGATGAAGCCAAGTTCTATAAGCGTGTGCGTCTGTCGTTTATGCTCTCCAACAGTCATATACATCGTTTTGGGAGTCATCGGCAAACGACCTATTCTGTCGTTTAGGTTGGCTATGAGGACACATTGTTAAAAAAATACAATCTGTCTTTTGGAAGCAGGAAAACAAAGAGCGGCCTCTTGTACTGAAATATGCAGGTATAACACAGCCTCCAAAGGCCACAGAATAAGTGTGTATCAACAAACCAGTTTGTCAGTCACTCGATAGGCTGAAAATATCCTCGGGTTAAAGCTGTGACAGTACTCATTGTGTCCACAGCTCGTCACAATCCTCAAGGCCTGATGTTAAACAAGGAGAAGCTGCCAAATACCTCAGTATGTATTGTTCTCTCTTTTCCTCTATGTGTGGAATACATTATTCATAGAAAGTCTGTACATACAGTGTGAAGTATTTTAGTATACTTTCTCGGCTATCACCGCATCCTGCAGACCAGAAAGGAGCTGAATTATTAACATGATGTTGATGCTTCCACCTACCTTGACCAAATCCTCCAGCTCAGAAGAGTTTACGCAGGTGTGCATGGCCAAGAAATCCAGTTTTTCTGCGAGAATGGCCAGCTTTTGTGAACTCTCATGTGGCTGCTCCAGCGCTCTGAACACCGTCGCTCCAATAATGAGGTAAAGCACCACCAAGAAGAAGATGGCGGACACAGTTTTCCACCTCATGACAGTGGTCCGGGTGTCGCACTCATCGTCATCTGGGCTGTTCAGCACCACCGGTTTGGCCGAGAACGACAAGCGAGGTTTGGAGTTGTGGGCGGCAGACTTCGGGTCAAGAAGGTCAGGTGCGGCCACTGCGAGAATGGAAGTGATTCATGTGGATCAGTTTATTTCCATTAAAAGAGGCTCATCCTGGACATACTCAAGTTAGTCACATCACTCTGTTTCCCCCAAATTAGTTTGTCTCAACAGTAAAGAATGCGTAGCACTCAAGTCTCATCTATCTATCTATCTATCTATTAGATATAGACTTAAATAGGCTACATGATTCTTTTCATTGTCGATTGTTTTGGTGATTATTTTCTCGATTGATCGATTAATCACTGAAAAGCAACCAACCGACCAACAGTTCAAAACATTTATTTTGCTGTGTTATAAAACAAAGAAAGACAGAAAATCCTCACAGCGGAGGAAATGTTTAACTTTTCTGCTCAAAAATGACTTCCGACGAAGATTTCATTATCGAAAAGGTTGATTATTTTTCTGTCGCGTGACTGATTTATCCACTTCAGCTCTATATAAGAAAATAATTAATTAAAATAAATTGTAAGGCAACAACCATCTGAAGAAATTTGGGTGAGGAGAGAACTTTGAACTTAGTTATTAAGGGCTTTTAAAAAAAAAAAAAATCTTCACTGCTGTCAGTAAGTCATGGATATTAAACTCATATAAAATGTTCCAGGACAGATCTACACTGTCGCAAAATATTCTTTCTAATGACCTTCATCATTTCCACCTCTTTGAAATAAAATTGCAGGTTTTCAATATGGGAACTTAATGTGTCAAATTTTCTTGTCCTTGTCGTTAAGCCAGTTTCTCTTAGTGCACTAATTCTTCCAATTGGAAACCAGTAGAACAGCGCCACTCCTCCTCGCGCTCTGCAGCGGGTAGTCTGTGGACACCTGTCATTCTCCAACACCTTCATTTACACTTAAATCCGGACTTAAACACATCTGTTTACATATCTAAGCGTCCTTTTCTGAGCTGGCTCAAATACGGAGAATCAGATTCAGATTAATAAAAAGAAATACATGTAATAGATAATCACGACCTAATGAATATCACTTAAACATGATTCTAAAATACTACAATATTGCGACAGAAGAGCAAATTATAGTGGATGAATTGTAACTAAAATACTATGATGGGGTTTTTTTTTGTTGCTTTTTGAGTCCCACAATAAGAATAAATATGATGAGTGAAGGGCAGCTCATTAAATATTCAGCAGTATTTGTCATAATCCCGTTTATAAAATAGCTTCAGTAGATGCAACCACCCTGTGAGGTCCTCACATCCAGTATTACACAACACACAACTTATGAGGAGGATCACTCAGTAAATAGTGAGCCGAAAACATGAAAAACAAACCCAGAAACTGAAATTATTTCTAGCGTTTGTTTTATTTTACTACATTTTATTAAATGCAATAAGTGAATGAGCATTTTCCTAATTTCTGATTGGTTAGATGGCTTTTCTCAGTTGAAATGAAGCCACACATAAAAAAAAAAATAAAAAAAAATGGTACATTTCTAATAAAAGCTACAGAATCAAAGTTCAAATAGGAATAATGAACCAACAGGCAGATGCCACAATTCACGAGAAAGTCGCTATAAACGAGCAGAGATTCAGTATCTACATGATGAGATTCCTCCTGGGCTGACTGGGTATCATCACTCTCTGAGGCTGCAGAAGTCATGCAGAATATGTGTGATCTTTCCATCACTGAAGTGCCAGCTAGTTGTCAGCGCACTTACTTCTCTACCATCTCGTCTGTCTTTGTTGCCTCATCGACGGATCTTTTTCTCCAAGAAAGCGCAAATAATGCTTTGGAACTAGAGTCGCTTTCTGCCTCCGGTGCTCCCTCCAAGGGACGTGGGCGCTCTCCACATGGTCTCAGCGAGCTGCGCTTCCCTCCACTTTACAATCTCCGGAGAAAATACATCCAGGACATCGCGTTCCCACCTCAAGACGCGCTAAGACGGGGCGTAAAAGGAACAAATCGCCTCCCTGGAATCCATGCGGGTGTTTGGAGACATTGCGCCCGGCGAGGTGCCTTAATGGAAGGACGCTTGTGCGGGTCAGAAGATGCTCTTCAGCGGTGTGACAACGCTGGATGCGCTGCACTCCCACCGCTCTGGTGTGGACACTATGCGCTCCTGCTGGAAAGAGAGAGAGAGAGAGAGAGAGAGAGAGAGAGAGAGAGAGAGAGAGAGGAGGGGGCTGCTTGGTGTTCAGCACTTCTGAGGCTTTCCATGCTGCAAAATCTCACACAGCAACAGATGAACATATTTAAGGTGCTCCAAGATCCCTCACAGCTGAGGGGCGGATTTTGCAAAACAGGGCTGCAACTGGATGATGCCTCAAATCTGGACAGTGTGGTTATACATTTTGAAAGCCCGCTCTTAGTCTTTCTAGCATCATCCAAGAAGCTGTCTGCCCTGCCTGCTGCCTTCACCATGGTGTGCTCTGAGCAGCCATTTAGGGTTCAAGTGCCTGGCTCAAGAGCACATTGATTGCTGCTAAGTAAGGAGTGGTCTCTTCCTGCTTTGGCCAGAAAAACACAAAATTGTTAAAAAAAAATTGAACCTGTTTTGTTGATTTTCTGTAACAGCCCAGAGGTTGCCTGCAACTACCTTTGTGTGTCTTCTTTCTCAAGGGCGGAGGTTTTCCTGCTGTTTGAGGGAGAAAAGACAGATTTTTCTTTGCTGGATCAATGATTTAATTTGGTGGCATCCCAGTCACAAGCATATCTCACATCCAGCCACCTTATCAGGTGAACAGGCTTCAGGTTGCAGTGGCTGCATGGCCTGAAGGGCAGTTGTCAGTGCATTAATTGAATTCATCTGAATTAGCTGGACAGCCTCCATGGTTTATGTCCAACATGCAGCTTATTATCCACCTCGGCGTGCAGGTGTGATCACTGCATGAATACACAAACCGAGGCTAACAGGCATTTTCAGTAATTAGATTGTCAGTTGCAGTTCAGCTCCTTTTTCTGTCCTTGTAAGCATGTGTGTGTGCGGAAGAAAGGATGTGTCCACAATATTGATTTGCATGACCCTCTACAGCTAATTGAATTGCGCAGAGACTTGTGCAGCTGTGCTCTTTATCTTTGGTGCGCACACACACACACACACACACACACACACACACACACACACACACTGAAGGATCCTCTCTGCGTCCCAGTGAAGCTGCAGAATCTTTATCTAAGTGCAAACTGAAGGATAATGGCAAGAATGACTCATAATCCCCACTTTTGCTGACATTTCAGACTTTGCTGAGGAAAGTGTGCAGTACAACGGCAATAAAACCATAAAACGATTTCACACACGCATTGTGCTCCACTGCTTAATAAAAGGTTTTCAGTGGATTGTGGCCAAATTACAATAATCGCACGTTCCATCATAAATCATCAGTTGCAGTCACCGTTTGGTCTTACTCCCACTTATATTTCTTCTCATGCTTTTCCTTTTCTGCACTCACGTGCTCAAACGATGGCAGATAAATTTTCTTACATGTGGGGAAGCCACGTTTTCGTCTTCCATCGCCCTCGGCTGGTGTTGACAGTGACGGTGCTCTCTGTCTGATTTGATGGCTTGAGCTCATTAGTTAGAAGGTTTGCTTTGTCATCCAAGAGATGGACGACCTGTTCCTATTTAAACTATATGAAGGTTTGGGGCTTTTCGTGTTGCTGTAGTTACGTAACAATGCAGTTATTTCTGTGGCCAGTTTGATTTTGTTCTAATTAAATTCCCTTTTATTATTATTTATTATTTACAGACATACATTATGGATGGAAAGAAATATTCCTTTCTGATGTTATCTCTGATTCCCATTCCAGTCTCTGTTTTCCATCCAATCACGTGACCGTGTACTCAAGAAGTCAGGCAGAGACAATAAATTTATCCAATATTAACTTTAACTTCATCCAAAGTGTGTCATTGGTGCAGTGAGCCACAGAGCCAACAGCCAGATGAAGAGCAAGAAAAAAAATGTCTGAGCAGCAGGCAAAAAGATGCAGGCTTTGAGTTTGAACTAATGATTCTGCACAGCAGTCAACAAGTGCTGTGAACCACTGCGAATTTTCAGTTTGACGTCCTCAAACAGGTCGGCGTCAGGTCAGCCAGGGAGAAGGAGGATTCGTAAGCACTCAAGCAGAGGTGAGTACGTGCATTTGATAGAGCTTCTGCTGCTGAAATATACTTTAAGAACCCGTCCTATCAGTGCTGTTGTCATGCTCTGCCAGCACAACACTTCGCCGATGCCTACGCTGTGGGAATTTGACTCTCTCCGACTTGCAGCTTCAGGGCTGTTTTGCAACTTTTTCTGTCGTTTTCATCTGTTTTTGTCACTCTTACATCGCAGCACCAAGGCTTTTTATAAACATCTGATCCTCGTGTATAAAAACGTAGAAAATTCCTGCGTGCGAAACGTCCTCTTTGTAGTTTCTTTTTCTTTCGCTGTGACTTCATGGCCTGTCATGTCAAGCAGTTTGTGTTTATTCCTCTCTTTCTTGCTCCTCTGATTATTTCCAAGCTTTGATGGAATTTGCAGTCAGGCAACCCAATTATATTTCTCACCAAGGTCAAAGGATGAAAAAAATCTATTTAAAAGCCTCTACTATTCAAGAAGCTCTTACAGCCCATATAGTATATTATGACACAGGAGGCTTATCTCTAAATTGCTTGCTGGCTAACTTGCCGTCTAACACTGTGTGGTCATGCACAATGGAGCGCAGTGCAATGGGCAAACATAGTTATAAGTTAAATGACCCAAATTTTTTCAGTTTGTCAATGGATATAATGTAGCTCTGAAAACTGGAGTTTCTTAACATGAATGCTTTGGAGAAATAATGGATGAAGCCGGACTGAGTCTGCCTCAGAAGTTTGTTACACTGAAGTTTATGTGAAGTAATCTTACATTTAGGCTTTTCCAGAAGTTCCATTAATGTATAGAAAACAGCATGAATGCATTTGCCTCTGTGTCATCTCATTAATAGTCCCCTCAT
>JAPZEA010000010.1:13081385-13093347 GCA_029783685.1 Heniochus monoceros
GGAGAAAAAAAAAAAAAGGCACCGCCAGAAAAAAGATCAACAAACAGGCGAAGCATAGAGACAGAACAGTTTGAGGATGAACGCTGCTAATCCTGACCTCGGCTAATGCTAATGCAAATGCGTGTTTATCAAATATGTAATCGACATTAGTTAGAAAAACAAGGATCTGCCAGCACTCTGCTCTTTGTTCCGTGATTGTGGAAGAGGGAGATTAAGATGGGCTTTAGTGATGCTCAGATGGATGGAAGGAGAGAGGGATGGAGGGACGGCTGGATGCACTTATGCTCACTGTCAAGAAAAGAAGTGAACCTTTGCAGCTGAATCTGCTGCTCTTTTCATTTCAGACGAGTGGAGCTGCATCCAGCCAGCGGTGGAAATTCTGGCACCTGATTATGATTTGATTTTAGTCGTCTGACCAAAAATGTATATTAGTTTTAGTCACATTTTAGTCTTTTTAATTTGATTCATTTTTGTCCAGTCAACAAAAAAGTAAAGACATCTTAGTCTAATGACATTTTTGTTAACTTTCAAGCATTCTGAGGCAACACTGTCACCGTCTTTCAAACATTTTAACAAATATGCTTATTTGCTTTCAGGCATCGAGTGGAGATGAGAGGCTCAATAACACTCTCATGTCTGTTTGTTAAATATAAGGCTAGCAGCAGCAGCCTGTTAGCTTAGCTTTGCATTAAGATTGGAAACAAGGGGACACAGCTACTTAACTCTGTCCAAAAGACACAAACTCCACACAGCAGCACCTCAAAATGTAAAAACAACAATTTTAATGTAGGTTGTATGTGCGGGAAAATTTCTTAAATATATTAAACAAGATATATTGGTTTCACGAGTCATGCTGTATTTTCTCACCTTTGAACAGAGCCAGGCTAGCTGTTTCCCACTGTTTCCAGTGTTGATGCTAAGCTAAGCTAACCAGCTGCTGGCTGTAGCCTTATATTTATCATACAGATATGAGGCGGCATCAATCTCATCCACCAGAAAGAAAAACAAATCCCAAAATGCTGAATTATTCTTTAAACGTTTGCAATTATCGTGACTACAGGCGTCGTTCATGTCTACCACAAGGTTAGCAGAAAAGGTACGGTTTACTTCTGTCGCACAGCGCCCATGTCGCTCTACAGCAATGCAACAAACTCTCCCGCGTGCTGGTTGCATGTTTATAACAGCTGATTTGTTTCCATTTGTCTAATGGGCTTCATAAATGTGTTATTTTTCCTTCCGAGAACCAGTAACATTAGCTAACATTCCCGGCAATTACAAAACGTAACTGAACTACAAGATGCTGCTGATTTGTGCACATCAAGCAAGGATGTTTTTACTACTTGACTTTGCATTAGAACAGTGATTCGTTCAACATCCAGCTTGTGTGATGTCATTCTTTTCTTTTTCCGGCTAAACGAGGCATGTATACAATATGTATTTTTAGAGCGAGCACTTGACTAAAAATGTCGTGTGCATATTTCACATTACACGTCACGTGCTGTCGTGTGTTACGTGGGAGGCTGTCAGTGGTGTTGCGGGGCAGTTTTTGTGCTTAAATGTTTACAGGATGACACAGGGGCACAACTCTTGCCAGTCTGCGCCTCCCCTGGGCGGCCGGAGAAGCAGAGGTAACCTATTTTCTTTGGCAAGGTTGAGCAGTCACACGGAGACTGTGTTTGTGTTGTTTGATTGCATTGCTCCTTTAGGCTCTCTTACCTTGCTGCCTGCATCCCTCCTTTCTTTTCTCCTCCCTCGGCCAACACTTTCTCCACCTCCATCTCTTCTCTTGCTCTTTCTTTCTTGTCTGCGCATTTCCTTATTCCCTCCTCTCTCCCTCCATCCTTCTTCCCCTCCGTCCACTGTCACACAGGGATAAAGGAGAGGTCTTGCTGTGCTGTGTGTTTGCCTGCTTGGTTGTAGGGTTTGTTGTTAGTAAATGAGGTCATTAGAAGACACTCTGACCTCACCAAAGGCATTTGTTCTGCACGCTGTATTGTTTTACCCTCTCTTTCTCAGTATAAATATACACCTTTGATGGAACGGCCAGATGCTGGGATCATTAACATGTCATTATATCACCCAACAAATTAGGGTGAAAAATTCCTTTCCATAATCATTCCACCTCTCTGAGCATTAGATACAGCGAAGTCTGTGTCACAAGTACACCCACACTCTATTCTTTTAGCTGCTGACACATTTGGTGACTTTCAGATGTTATCTCCTCCTTATCTCTATCCTCTCCTGACCTCTTCCCTTCCCCTCGATGTTTTGGTACATCTTGCAGCAGGGTGACACCTCCAGGTGAGCCTCGGGGCCGTCGGGTCTTCTCTTTGTGGCACGTAGCCAGATCCCCGATGACACATGTGAGTCTTGGCAGAGCTCCTGGTTTACAGTGGCTGTTAGCAGGCTTTTATGTCAAACAAAACACCAACACAATGTGTTCTCTCTCACTGTACCTCAACAATTCCCCACCCCCAAATGACTCCAGCCCACTTTCTCCTGCACTCAAAGTGGCTGCAGCTCTTTCTGCAATCATATGCTACTGTAAACACTGCCAGTGAATCAGTCTTTTTCTCACCATGTCAACGGGTTTTAATTATCAGTGAATGTCAAGGATGCCTGCTGGGTCCACCTCCTTTCTCTCAGAGCCAAACCCGTTCCTTGTGTTGTGTAACATCGTCCGCCATTGTCCGAGCGCACTCATAAACATACTTCATACGCAGCATCTCTGAAGTGTATTCCATTGTTCCTCAAGTGGGGAGACGAGTGTTGCTGCTCTCCAAATGGACATTGGCGCATCTCCTGAAACAATACGGTTCCCCCACACCACACCGCATCGCTCACATGTGTTTTAAAACGCCAGACCTTGACCACTTACGCCTGGAAAGAAAATTACCTGAGCACAAAGCGGGAGCTCTTGTCTACACCCTAAAACACATCATAGCACTCTTGTCATTGCAAGTGGAGGGTCTATTATAAACAATTATTTTAGCCCTTCACGGACAGTTTGGTCTTTGTGATGCATTGTGTTTTCCAGCGAAGAAGTACAGGCAGTAATCAATGGAGGAGTCGTGCGGTCAAGGTAAGGCTGCCGGGTGATCTAAACACATACATATGTGGGAGGGAGAGAGGGGCGCTGTGAGGAAGATACTGATGTGTGATGTATTGTATGCTTAAAGGCTGAGTGTGCGGCGACCACGGACAAAACTCGTCTCTGACTGGCTGGCAGGTGTCCGTTAAAATCATACACAACTCCTCTAATGTAGTTTAACCACAGTAACAACTGTGTACAGGTATATCTAATTTCCCACACTAACAGTGCTCGTCGCGTCCCTCGGGTTAAACGTACCTCACCGTGGGTTAACATGACTACATGCAAATGTTAATAAAGGGGTGAGAATTTGAACAGAGCTGCTTTTGCTTGGGGTAAGCTGTGGCGGTATAAGCATGACAATACGCCACAGGGTGACCTGATATAATTAATAATGGACTTGGTGGAGGAAACGCTGGAGAATTTCAGTCCTCTACTGAGACATGCAGTTCCTCGACCTCGGCCTCATCCATTATTTTTTGTGTTTCAGGACACTTCATTAAGTGTGCATGCTTATATGTGTTCTTTTGTGTGTTAAGTGCATTTAAATTACATGTGCGAACTCCCAGGTGTTTCTGCAGAACTACGTACAGATGTGTTGTATCATGCACACAAGGTGTTTTTTGGACTTTTCCTCCATTAATAAGTGTTGATCTTAATCACAAAAGGTCACGTTAATAGACTTATACAACCTCTTTCCATAGCACTCTCTTCTCTTTAACAAAAACGTTATCTAAATGTGCCCTGTAGAGTTTTGGACCAGTTGTGGTGCCGTGGAGAGATGTTATTGGTCACCATAATATTTGTGCTGTACATGCAGGATGCACATGCATGCTACAAGCACGTGGCTGACATCACGTCTCTCTCTCTCACACACAGATAGATTGACAAGTACGCTCACACACACACATACACACACACACACATACACACACACCCACACACACACACACACACACACACTGATCCCATGCTTATTGAGTTACTTTCATTTTAGTTTTGTTTGGTAAATTTATTTGCATATATTAAAAGACTTATAAGGACAAAAAAAAAAAACCCAATAACATCAAATATTAAAGCTTATCAATGAAAAGCACAGCATACAGAAGGAAATATATTGTGCACACAGGGTAACATGTGACAGGTTTCTGCTGTGTTTGTCTATGCTGTTGTCTCTGTTAGCTGTGTGAAATAAGACAAGAATTGTAAAAAAAAAAATTGCTTATAATACACAAAATGATAATTCTGGTAACAGTGGAAAATAACTCACAGCCCCAGAATGGATTATTTGGTCACATATAAAAAGGCAACTGGGATGAGAGATGCGTTTAATGTCACGGTAAATTATATAAATATTATAAATGTACGTGGGCAGTTTGTGGGAGGCATGAGAAGTCTGATTTCACTTTATATTAAATTCAAATGTTATCCATTTCAAAGAGTCTAGCTCTGAGATATCACATAATGGAAGGAGATCAAGCTTGAGTATAAGGGCGTGATATAAACACGGATAGCGAAAGAAGGACAGAGATAAGAGACAAAAAGCGAGAAAAGAGAGGTGTGAGACGTGTGGGTGGACACTGGGCATGGTGGCAATAGGCACAGGGGCTTAATGAGAGGTGAGCCAGAGGAGAAACAGAGCAAGGACAGACAGAGAGAAGGTAGCAGGGAGAGGGAGAGGTGAGAAGGAGGGAGTGAGTGATAGATGGTGCAGCAGGAGAGGGGGGGAGAGGGAGGAAGAGAGGGAGGACGGGACTTTGGAAAACAGAAGCAGTAAACAAAAACGCCAAGAATAGAGTCCAGGTGTGAAAAGTGAAGAAACAGGTGAGGGAGACAGGGATAGAGAGGACGGGATAGAGGAGAAAGCTGAAGGAGGAGCGAGGAAGGGTCAGCAGGAGTCGTCCTCCGAGTTTAAGCCTTGCATCAGACTGCAGGAAAGAGGCGAGCCAAAGAGATGCAGGGAAAATTTAGAGCTCTGTTTTCAAAGTTTCCCCCCATATATAATCATGATAAAATGACTTACTGTATGTGACTCCTTACAACATACTTTACAAATGAATGAGTGTATGCAGGGGCTGAGCAGCAGATAAAAGAAGTTAAGCCTACATCAGCTAAACAAGTCTCTCAATTTATGTAGAAATTGATTCTAATTTTTTATTCAAACAAAGAGCTACCATCACAGTGAATGTGATTAAAAGTGATCTTTTCAAAAAGTGCCCCCTATTTTGACACCTTTTCTTACTCTGACCTTTGACCTCCACTAGATTTCTAAACTAAAGGCCTGATCACATCACAGCAAAATTCATCTTCGCTTCTTTGCATAATATTTGGTTCTAGAGGTTTGATGACATCGTGGCTACTCTCACGGCTAGCTTGTGATCTACTGTAGCTGGTGAACTAACATGCTAGCTGGCCACATGCTAGTCACAATAGCGCCGCAGCTTCTTTCTGTTTTCTCTAACCTGTGCCCTTTACTCTCCACCAGCATTTTGTTCTTTGGGTTGTATATCATTTAAATCATTTAAATTATTTAGATTAAAAGTTTTATTTAAGAGGGAAAAAAAGCTGTCTGTTAGCAAGCTTGCTAGACAGGAGCTAACAGGGGCTGATCTCTGAGTTTACTTTCGGTCAGTAGGGAGCTTGTTAGCTCGGTCAGGACAGGACAAGAATTTCACACAGTTTGTATTCGTACCATCAACTTCAGACCAATAACTGTCTACAAACGTTCATCTTTTGTGCATGTTTACTCTGATGGAGAAGGTTAAATGAAAACAGCTCCTGCAACACAACTAATAAGCTATGTTAGCGTCACCCATGTTCTTTCTGACTCTCTGTGACCTCAAAGGTCGGCGATGTCAAGAGCCAGTGTCGGTCGAGGTCTGATATTTGCAGGTCAAAGTTCATTTGAACTTGAAAACTTGAACTTGACATGAAAAATTTGCACCTACAAGCAAATCCATTGATTGAGCTGGAATTAATTGATTTCACCATGAAATGCAATTATTTTAAAGCCTACCGGATAGCACCTTAAAACCAAAGCTAGACCTAAATAATGACCCTTGAAGAAAGCCGACAATATTAACATCTTTTGGTTTTTGGGACACGTGAAACAGAAGTTTCAGGCAGAGAAAATCAGGGTGCCACTAAACAAAGAAACCCACTCCTCAGACACAAAGGAAACGGGAAAAGGACAAACAGCAACTTGGCTCTGTCCCAACTTGTGAAGGAGTTTGGGACAACACCGCGCCCCCCCTCCCCCCTCGTCCACACCCCCTCCACCATATAAAGGTGATGTATGACCAGGGGATGGATGTGCCCTTGTCAGAGCCCTGTGTCTGAAAATACTGATGGATGGAGGGATGGAGAGGAGAAGGCGAAGGAGGAGAAGGAATGCAGGTGATGGGGAGATGACAATGATGAAGCATGGGTGCGCCACACTGCCACATCTCAGACAGCTGTTTGGCGACGGGGGCTAGCACTCAAAGTGTGTGTGTGTGTGTGTGTGGAGGGTGAAGGGGACACATATGTGGAGGAGGCTGCAGCGCGGTTCTGCAAGATAGCTGAAAAAAAAATGTGTATTTATAGAAGAATGAACATGAAATCAAAAGAGAAACTTCAGTCTCTCTTTTTTGTTAGTAGCTTGTCAGAATCTGTCGGCGAGGAGCAGGAGGGAGGCAGCTTCTCCTCTCTGTGTATCTCATGTCCTTCAAGGCCTGGCTGTAGCCTCCAGGCAAGCCTCGGGCTCCAAGGCCTCCCTCCGTGTGGCAGGATACCAGATCGGACTCAGACACACACAGCTGTGGCCCAGGGGCCTTCACTCCTCCCGGAGAATGACACTCAAGCTCCCCAGAGCCATATTTAAGAGCAACAGTAAGTGATTATGTGCGTATCAACTGTATCCGTGTGTTTGTGTGTGTGACTTTTAGCCTGCAGCCAGCAGGTATTCAAGGGCCCTTTCAAATTAGAAACGGGAGGCGGGGGGCGGGGGTGGGGTTCAGCCGACACCCCTCAGAGCCCGGTGGGTTCCCGAGCAAGGACTCTGGGAATATCAGGAATATATGTCACAGTGGAACACGGCAGAACATCACAGCAGCGGTCATAAATCACACAGCTTGTCTCGCTCATCATCCGCCGGCCACAGGTTACACTGTCTGCCTTTACTTGACTACAAATCAGGAAAAGAATAGAACAGAACAGGTAGACTGCCGCTAAACTGCAGCGATCAGGTTGAAGTAACAGGAACAGTATCAGCTGTGTTTCCAGGAAGACCCTGAATCCCTTTTGCTTTCAGAGAGGCTGATCTGTGACCTCTGACCTCCAAGAAAAAAGGAGACTTTAGAGAGAAACTTAGAGTGTTTTTGCAAAGGCAAGTTTCCCCAAAGTTGAGTTCAAACAGCTAATCCAGAGCTCATTTCTCTGTTTACTTTGATACGATTTAGGAAAAAAATTATGTTGATTTTAAAGCTTGTGCTGCCTGCCCTGATGTGCATTGTTTTGCAGGAGTAACTGTTTCAAAAATCTCTGTGGCAGAGGTGCAAAGTTAACAAGATCCATAGTCAGAAGGTCCACAATTATGAGGATAAATTTAAATACATCTTCCTCCAAAAATTTTCCCATCAAGTATTACTTTTTTGTTTATTATTAGCACTGTATACAGTTTGTCTTTGTTGGTGAACAAGGAATCCTGCAGCATGACTAGCTGCGGAGTCTTTTCCTTTCCTTTCCTAACCCTCCTTCACTCCTTTCTTCATTCCCTCCCTCCTTGCCTCCTACAGTATCAGAGTCTGCCCTTGTGTAAATGACTCTGGTCGAAGCAAAGCACATGATATACAATGAAAGCAACATGACAAATGTCTTAACCCAAGATACACTTACTGTCTTTCTCTGGAGCTTTCAACCTGTCTTCGTCGGCCGATGGAGTTTGCTCAGTTGCTGTGGAGATAGCTCATCATCGCCTGACCTACGTATGGAAGTTAAGTCACATGATAAGTGTCAATGTTTTTTGGTCAAACGTTTGTTTTTAAGATAATGAATGAACTTTTTTACACTCAGTTTGTTGAATATTTTCTTCCACTCTCTGGCACAATTTGATAAAATTAGTGAAATTAAGAAAATTATTTACAAAAAAGTTTTTTTAACCCAGGAAGCTTTACGTACAGCACAAGTGTTTTTCTGAACTACTAGCACTTTTACTGATGTTTGATCTTAACTCTCCTACGTGGCAGAAAGTAGAAAGAACAAAAAGACCAAATTAAGCGGTGAAGATGGAGGAAAGATGGGGCGACGCAGATCACGGCAGGATGTGAAAAAGGGGGAAATGAGGCAAGTTTAATCGAGGACTGGAAGAGCGGGAGATGTAGTGAGGGGCATGGTGAGAAGAGGAGGGGCAAGGGAGAGGTCTGGCTTGGGACAGTGAACTGGAAGTGTGTGTGTGTATATGTGTGTAATGTGTGTGTAGAAAATGCACTTGTGACACAGAGCAGTATTGACAAGCAGGGCTGATGCCCCTGAGAAAACCTTCAGAATTCAATCTCATTGATTCCCACAGAGGAGTGGAGGACGCTGCCCGTGGTCCATACCCTGAGTCATTACACACACACACACACACACACACACACACACAGATATACAGTACAGTACTTAAATTCATGCATTTCAAACTTTTTTCTCATAGTACATGCACATTCTGCACACATTTTTCATATCTTTTTCAAAATAAAATGATTTTTTTCCGTTAACCGGACAACAAATGTTTAACACAAGAAAACTAAACATCCCATATCACACGTCTCATTCTTTCATCCACTCACAGAACCACCCTGAATCTCTCTACTCTCGCACTAATGCGACTCATTTCTACTCTTCTCCCACACTTGAGACTTCATTACATTGTTAATGGCTTTCCCTTTGTGCAAGTATGTCTGATAGAGCGAATGCATCCACGCTCAAACATGCATGTGTGCACATCATGTGTGTGAGAGAGAGACACGAGGAGGAGGAAGAGATTGTGGTGGGCGTTCAAGGGGTGGTGGCAGTGTTGTGGAGGGGGGGGGGGTTGGATGGGTGGCACAGAGTCCATGTGTTGTATGACCTTGGTCACTGCTGAGGGGACCTAGTTTCTTGCCAAGCCAATCAATAAGCTAAACAGGCGGAGGATGGCTATTTGGAGCATGGGAAGCCAAACTCAAATACTGATAGGTTATCTGCCTGTCCCAGCACCACTTCTGTGCAAATATTGGACCAGCACATTTTTCACGGTGACTTGCATTTGGAAAAAAAGAAAGAGAGTCAGAGAGGAGTGAGAGGGGGGTGTTGAGAACAGACACGGTTGAGTGGATATGTTGCAGAGGGCAAACTCTCCCTCCTCCCTCCATGTCTCTCTCAGGCCCCCTCTTCTTACCCCCTAAACCTTCAACCAACAAGTGCATCTCTGTCTCTCTCCCTCTCTCGCTCCCCCTCACTCACTCTCGGAGCGAGTGCACAAAGCGGTGTACACAAAAAAACAAATAAAATGCAAAGTAATAAAAAACAATGGAGGAAGCTCTACTTGGATCTGATATAATTATTTGATTCTCTGTCCTCTTTGCCTGTCATATCCTGCCTCCATTCATAACATATTTTCTGCTGTTTTATTCTTCTTTAAAGCACTCTGAATTGCTGCTGTACCCAGCCAATATTTGTATGTGGGGCCCATGTGGGCAGTAAATGAGCTGAAAAATGGGCCCTCTATGGGATTGTCCATACGTTCCATAATGGCCCCATGTCAGTTGCCCACATGGATTTCATGCAGGATTACACTTGGTGGTAGGTGGGCCCCAACTGGGCAACATGCAGAACCAGCTTTAAGTTGGGCACTACATGGGAAATATGTGGGCTGAAATATGGGCTGTAGGTGGGTTTGTCTACGGATCCCATGTTGGCCCCGCGCCAATTGTCCTTGCACTCTACAAATTGACTTGAATTCACCACTTTCTAATAAGGCACCATTTCTAAAGTGTTTATATTACTGTAAATAAATGTATTATTAATGGTCAATCATGTGCAAATGCTTTATAGATCAGTGATTGAACAGGCAATTAACAAGAATAACATTTAGACTTGATTATAAATGAGTTCTTAAAATTAACTAAATCAGTGGTTAAATAGTTGTTAATAAATGGCTTGTGGTTCAGATTCTGTACAGATTTTTTTTTTTTTTTTTGGGAGGGTAAGTGGTCAAACGGTGCTTTCACAGGGTCTCTCTAACCTGATAATCATTTTGTTTTTGTTTCTATTTAAAGGCTGAAAAACTTGGAGATATAAGTAGTGATTCAGCGATCTGCGACCAGGTTCTTCCTGATTAATTAAAGAGTTAAAAATGCAAAGTATCAGAATGGGGGCAGTTAAACAGTAGAAAATGGGATTTTTCACAACATGGTCGACCAAAAGTTGTATTTATTAATAACTGATCAGTGAAGAATTAGTTAAATATTTATTAACCATTAATAAAGACATAATTCTAATTTATAAACCCTTTATAAATACCTATATATGTTTTAATTACTACTCTCTTTGACACACTGCTCATTCAGTGACTGGTCACAGGTGTAATGAGGGAGCTGGATGTGTGTGATTGACCATGTAGCCATTATAATCAAAACTTTTACATTGTAGAGGTAGGGTGCCTTGTATTTTGCAGGGGGACATTAAATTCCCTCTCTTGTGGGCAAAATGTGAAGTAATCCAAAGAAGGTGGAGAATAATTACAGCAAAACCTAATTGTGAATTTTGACATGACAATGGGACGATAGGCCGAGTGAAGAAAAATGGATGAGTTAGTGAGCGAACGAGCAAGTTTGCTCGGGTGTGAGAGCGTGATGGTGAGACAGAGACAATGGTGTATCTCTAAGTGATCTGTAGATGATGGCAGCTGGATCTGATCAATAATGGATGAGTGACACATGCCAACCACTGTATCCCAACCACTCTGGAGAGACACCAGACAGTCCAAGTGTGTGTGTGTGTGTGTGTGTGTATATGATAGAGGGAGAGAGAGTATTTCTATCTATTTGTACTGGGATGGAGAACCCTAGCAAGCAATCAGGGCCAGGGAAAAGAGGCCAACAGCTGTTACCTGTAATGGAGGCCAGTGAACAGGGTTTTCTTCTGCTTGTAGAGATGACAGCATGGATGTGTGCATGGAAGCAACAGAAAGAGCAGGTAGAACAATTATTTATTACCCCTGGATATATTATTGTAATACACATGCTTATATTGTTTGAAATAATTGACTACAAGTGAATGATTGAAACTTTGTTTGATACAGTGGAGAAAGTATAATATTGTGAGGTATGGACCAGGTTCATTACTGTATTGCAAATTACCCACAAATTAAAAACTTTGGAGGTACACCAACTTTGAAGCAGCCTGATGGGACTTAACTGATTGTTTGTCAAGCGAGAGATTCTTAGTACATTTTTGAAAGGGTGGGTTCATGATTTCAGACATGCATTGACAAAGCGTGCTTCCCATTTCTACCCAGCGGCTGCTGATTTTGTCAGCTGAAATGACAACAGCCACTGGCAGATTGTATCAGCTGTGGCTAGCGAGCTAATCAAGCTAATATTAGCATCATGTGCTGTTTTTAATGTTTCAACCTGAATTGTTTTAAACTGAGAAATCTGTAAAGGGGGTCTTGAATTTGCAGTTGATGGCTACAAACATGGAATTGTGCTATAAGTCTGAGGCTAAAGCTACATGTCCCAGGTCCCAAAAAGTTAGCACCCTCACCAGGTGATGATCCACATGGTGCATCAAAACTGCCTCCATGTCAACCACTGACTATACTTTTATATCTATAATTTAGTGCTATTTGCTTTTTTCTAAAGAGTG
>JAPZEA010000010.1:13123962-13126462 GCA_029783685.1 Heniochus monoceros
TTCAGTAAGTGAATGTAAGTCTATGTAATGTCCCTACAAGTGATGGAAATGAGTGTATGTGTGTGCGTGTGTGTGTGAATGTACAAATACATATTCACGTCTGCTCGTGCATGTATGTATGTGCGTGTGTTTTGTAGGTGACTTAAAGAGCAGTTTTGTTCCTAAATTTGAATCCCAACATCGAAAACATTCTTTCTCCAACAAAATGGCTTTTCAAATTAAAACACACTGATGTTGCACATCAGTGAATTTACTGGCAATTCCGGGTCTTTTACTTTGAAATGAAATTTTAGAGGAGGTAATGATTTGTGTGGTTGCATGCCCAGCGCCACACAGCAGGGTTTTTCTTTTCCAAGGTGGGTTTTGGTCTGCTATTGTCTATAATAAGACCTTCAAGTGGAATGCCAAGAACCAAACGCTGGGCTGGACTGTTTGCTTAGCTTTTCCCTCTGCAGCAGTAAAAATTAAGGGAAATAATCAGCAGATAACCCAACACTCCATGCATTCTTTATTCTTTGTTCACTTTTATGTCTCTGCTGGGTGGCGAGGGGCTTTAATGCTCTATTATGATCCTGTACAGTTGGACCAGCAGTAAAATGCTCTCCTTTTCTTTCCAGAAACATTATACTTCCTCCAGAGGGGATCATGACGGAAAGGTGCACCTTCTCAGCCAAATTCGGCACACCCTGAGGTAAATGGAGCGGAGGGAGCTGATTGGCCCAGAGCACCTGAACCGAGCCGGCACACGACAGGATGAGGGTGTCGGCATCCTCCTGTTAAACGCTCGCTTCCTGCTGTTTTGCTGTTCTCTTTCTCCTTTTTCTTTCTCTCATCCCGCTCTTCGAGCAGGAAGTCATTGGAATGGAAAAGAGAGTTAAATGAAAATGGGGATGGGGGGGTCGTGTGTTGTTCCAAACAAGCAGAGCCCTCCCCAAAACGTCCAGCGCAACAGCTAAAAATTCCTAAAGATAGATGCGTTAGTCCGAAGAGGAGGAGGAACAATGGCAGGGATGGGGTGAGAGATGAGATGGAGGAAGGGAGGAGGAGGAGGGGAGATGAGGGCATGGTGAGGGGGGGTCTTCTGAGGTCGTGCTCGGAGGGCGTCGGGCAGCACGAGAGGCAGGATGTTATGGTTTATTCAGCCCAGGAGTGGGGGCGACGTGGACAAGGTGTGCCTTGCCCTCAGCACCAGCCTCAACGTGATTTATAGCAGCGCTGGCAGACGCCTCCGTCCACAGGGAAGTCTTTGAAAATGCCGGGAGTCATTTGCATGAATGTAGGCCTGCGCGTACACACAGCATGTACTCCAGCGTGCACGTGTGTGTAGCCTTTTCATGTGCGTGAGCATTCGCTTTATAGGCTGCTGGTTTTTAACCTGTGGTTGGAGCATGTTCATGCATGGCCCAACAGAGGATAGATGGTCAAGCTACTCTGATTAATCACAAGCTGCACACATACATTACAAGCTATAGAAAAACGCCTGGATCCTACAGGCAATGCACAGAGCTGCTATCAAAACAATACGGCCACCTGCAGAAAACTGAAACACAGCGGTGGAAGAAGTATTCAGATCCTTTACTTCAGTAAAAATACCACACTGTAAAAAAAACTCAAATACAAGTAAAAGTCCTGCAGTCAAAATCTCAATTAAAAGTACAAACCGTATCAGTGCTAAGAAGTACTTGAAGTATTAAAAGTAAAAGTACACTGTAAATCATTTTAAGATGGTTTAACTTTAAAAAGCAAGTTTCGCTGCTGTCTTAGAAATGTGAGTTAACTGAACTCATGTTGAGCAACTAATACTTTTGAACATTTAAAACCAAGCGAGTTAGTTCGACGGAACTTGAGAGAACAAGTTCGATAAACTTGAATCAACAACTGTTCAGTCGCACGAGCAGATTTGTTTTGCTTTTTGCCTTTTTTTCCGTTCATATTTTGAAGAATCGGTTCAGTTCCTCATTTGCTGCAAAGAAGTTTGTTTGTTTGTTTGTTTTTACCAGAGTTAAAGACAACATGCAAGGCTGCTCCCAGTGACCTTCTTAAACTATAGGCCTGAGGGATTCAGGGACCGAATATGACACTAACCTTCATTGTAGTTAGCATTGTTTTCATTATTACACAAATTTCAGATTGTACAGCAAGTGTCCATCATCTCTGTTTTCTTCAAAATGCAAAAAGGGTCTCTGGAGAGTTTTAATTATCAGACGATGCATGCTGGGAGGTCTGCTGATCATGTGTCTCTAGAAACGTAATTTAATGAGTTGAGTGACATTTGGCATTACTAAAATGTGCATATTTACATTATAAGTTCATGAGAAGAGATTCCACTAAATTCTACATTTTACAGCCTACTGGTGTGAAAAGTATGACATCTCCCTCTAAAATGCAGGCATATGAGTATAAAGTAGCATAAAATGGATATACTCAAGTAAAGTACAAGTACTTAGTTCTCCATCATTAGAAATACATAGATTAATTTTCAGTTTAAAGGAGCTACAGA
>JAPZEA010000010.1:13131462-13134875 GCA_029783685.1 Heniochus monoceros
AGGTGGGCAAGCCCAGAGGGAGAAAAAAAAAACCCTAACAAATCATTGGAAATGTTCAGATCTGCAAATGTAAATGTGGATTTTTGTTTTCATTTACCATCAGCTTTACTTAATAATCTTTTTTTTGATGACGGTGCACTCTTTACGCGCGGGGAGATTTTGGTGGCAGGCTGTGGCTCCGACTGACAGACGTTTCATGATGATTTGCGGCTCTTCACTGAGCGTTTCACAAAGAGACGTTTAGCTCTCCTCGGATATTGGCTTCCCTAGATAATCTAAATTCCAAAGCAAAGCTCGGAGCCTCTGCGCTGCTCTGCTTGTTCATAAATCAGACTTTGCTGCGACCGGTGAGCAAACTGTGCACGTAAAATATCTCTACATGCCACTTTGAACCTCCAATACCCAAGTGACCCACTGCTGTTATTCCCTTTGAGAAGCCGCAGTCCAAATATGCACTGTGTTGTCTTTGCATTAAAACATCTATACACTGATGTTTAAAATATAAACAGACATGTTAAAAGATCCAATTACAATGTTGGTTATTATTAAAAATGAGCGCAATGTGACTGCGTTTTAACAGACTCTCAAACACAATCGAAACGTGCGTTAACAAGCGATGAAAAAGTCGTTTGGATTGTAAAATAGACTGTTAATTTGGAGTTTTACTGCCACGAGGAAGCCTGGAAGGTGCCTGCAAACATTTGCATTAAAGCGGCACAAAACTATCCGCCTTTGCAATTCATTTCATGTTGCATTCACCTAAAAAAATAAAATAAAATGCTTTTATGCTTAAATGCATGAATCCAGCAACACCCGGGAGATCATCTCACTTCTTGCCAAACAAATCAATTACTTTTATGTATTTCCCTAGCTGTTATTATCAAGAAATTGCTCTTATTCTTATTTTAAAACTTTATTCAAAATCTCTTGGAGCAGTTTACCAGATATTATAAAAACTTTCCCATTTAAGACTTGAACATGAGAATAAATAACATGATAAGATGCAGACTATGTGTTTTATTGCGGCTTAGGTGGTGTAATGTCAAAGTGCGGAACGATTCTTACTCGCGCAGTCGTTGATTTGGGAAGAAAGAGATTAGTAAGAGTGGTATTTCCTTTTTTTTTCCTCTCTCTCTCTCTTTAGTTGCATGCTCAAGTCCCATTCTCTGGTCAAGTTCAGTGCGTTGTTCTCCGGACCGGACGGACGCTTCTTATTGGTAGGTTGCGACAGTTACATCACGCCGCTCATGACGCGCACGTCTTCCTGTTTCCTTCAGCCGCGTCTTAAAGTGAATCTTAGTGGCGGAGGAGCGCTCCAGCATCCAGTCCTCTGCATCCAGTGCGCCTCGGAGACGCACACACGCAGTCTCTCTCTCTCTCTCTCGCTCTCTCTCTCTCCCTCTCCCTTGCACTCTCTCTATGTCTCTCACTCTTTTAGTCACAGCAGAGGATAGAGGGAGAGACCGACGCGCAAGAGCTCTTTTCATCTTCTATATTTTTCCTATTTTGTTCCTTTCGCTTGCGTCGCCGACTTTATTCCAGCTCTCCCTTCTCTGAGAAATTGTTATATCCCAGAAATCCAGCAATCCGCCGTGCTCTGCGTATATTCTCTTTTTTTTCCGCCGTAGGAGTTCAGGTTGTCCCCCTCTTCATCTAAAGGGTAAGTAACCTTGTCCTCGGATACCTCCCTCTCTTGTTCTGCCTCGCCTGCGCACGGTGGGCGGAAAAAATAAACAAATCAAACATCATTAACGGGGAAATTTATTCTGGTGATCAACAGCTAATCATATCTATACGGCATTATTTTGCTCCGTTTCGGTCCCCTCATCTCGATATGTGGGAAAGAGTTGCGTGAGCAGCCCGTGTGTTTTTGCGAGGATGATTTGCGGACGGTAGCCCAGCCTTCCTCATCAAAGCGGAGATCAAGTTGATTTGCAACTCTGCGAAGTAAGTTTGGGAAGCGTGTTTTTTTGGTCTTTTCTTTTTTTACAACTGGGTACATGATGTAAAACATGAGTTGATTCTAGACGGAAACTGAGATCTAGTTGTATTTGGTATAAAAGCGTGAATTTGCTATAATCTCATGCTGTCTTTGTCCTGTTGGCTAAATCTGACTTTAAAGCTTCATACGTCCCTTGTTACTGACGCAAAGTCTTCCTCCGGCCAGCTGCGGAGCTTGTCACTTCTCCTGTTTAGTAAATTTGGTGTCTTTCCTCTACGGCAACACTTCTGGACAATTGTGCGTATTGTCGTTAGTGCGCAACTGTCTCTCATGAGTTTTGATATCTTAGTCTGTCCACTGACCATCAAATGCGCAAAGAAACAGCCAGGTCTCACGTTAACATCTCATATCGTCAATGTTGTTGAGTTTTAACTCCTGAAAGTTACAGAAACTGTAGATTATTTTAATTTAGGCCAACTTTCAAACCAGAACTCCACTCATTATTTCGTCTCTTATCAAGGTTTAAAGGTTCGTTTCAGGGATTTGAAAAACAACATGAGCCTTCCAGGAATGAAACAGGTTTAAACCATGATGTGAAGATCTATAAAAGTTTGATTGAACATCAACAGCTCTTTGGAGTTCATAGCTTGAAATTGTTGAAAGGATTTTTAGGAGAGAGGGGGAGAGAGAGTGCGCATGGGCAATGGGAGACAGGTGCGCCGTCGGAAAAGACAGGTGCTGCTGACTATTTCAAGCTCATTGTTAAGATCCTGAGGCGATCAAGTCAAGTTTTGGGGGGTTTTTTCTTGGAGATGTATCACCTCTTGTCTGAACTGCTGATTATGGCTGTCAAGGCTTGGGCCAAAGCCATTTATCACAGGGATGTATTTTAGAATAGTGGTGTTACTTCGGTTTTTAGGATTAAACATTTACCTGTTATTCCAGCACATGTTGGATTTTTATAGTTTTAGGTTGTGAGTTTGCAAAACGCCAATTTACAAAATGTTTTTCAGGGTGGAAAAACCTGCTAATGCGTGTCACTTGTGCGGTGCATCACACAACACAGCGTCCAACAAAGCCAACAGCAAAGTTGTGTGTGTGTGAGTGTATCTGTGAGGCTAAGTGACAAGAAAGAAAGCTTTCTTTTTTTAAATGGCCTTTCACATGTGGCCATAATGTCAAGATGACACCGTTTCTTTTAGTGAGAGCAAGCAGAAAAAGCAGTTAGAGAAGATGTTTTTAAATCTCTCTGGAGTTGAGTTTTCCCTGCTGGTTTCCACCACTGACACTGAGTCTTTAAAGAGACGTCTCTGAATGACTTCTGTCTTAGAATATTACAGCAAAATTAAACACAGATCTGAATCATTTCACATTTATTTTAATTAAAAAAAAATCTAAATTTTTTACAGCTAATTTGCAGATTCATCTTAAAGTGTGCCTAAACCAGTGTGATATTTGAGTATATCTGCTA
>JAPZEA010000010.1:13459799-13474439 GCA_029783685.1 Heniochus monoceros
CCCAGCCCCAGGGGTCCTTACTGAAAGACAACAGGTGCCCACAGAGAGCACCTGTTCTGTCCATTTGAGTCTTGACATGTGTTTCAGCTCCATAATTCCCTGCTGAGTGTGGACGTTACACACCTAGCTACAGTCAAGCCATAAGGAAAGAGATTTAATGTATTTTTTTTACCAAATACAACAATACAACTATCTCTGTAGCAATTAAACTTCTATAATGTACATTTGTGAGAGTAATAACTGTATTTTTCCAGGGTGTTTTATAATTTAGTGGTTATATCTGGAGGTTAAAGCCCAACTCTCGTGCACGTGTAACCAGTCACTAAATCCAGTGCCACCAGCCTGACCATAGCAAGGTACACGAGTCCTGCTTTCTGCTCTACAAAGCAGAATAATCAATAACCAATCAGATGGCGGTGTGCATCCACTCTGTTGTTCCTTTCAAACACCCGCACACGTTTCAGCTTGTGTTTTATGTGTGAGGCGGCTGGCAAGTTACAGAAAAACATGCTGGCAGGTCGAAATACATCAGTGAGGTTATGTAACAGTCATGTGATTGTTGTCAATAATATTCCAAGAATTATGCGTTATCTGTCAGGTCACACAGAAAGTCACAGATAGTTCATCTCCAGTCTCTCATAATGATCGTCCATTCTCATCATAATCAGCTTTACAGATAAGTTAACATTAAAACCGCTGTAATTGATATTTTTGTAACATATCAAGTGACAATTTGACAATATGAGATGGCTTGCTTGTAGTGATGAATCTGTCAGCTGATTTATGGCCTAAATCTACGACTACCTTCTGTTTTACTGAGCCTTTTAGAGTTTCAACTCATTGTTTAGCTGTCTGACCACGACTTTATTGTTTTAGTTCACTCTCACTGCTCTCATAATGACGTTTTTGGCCACAGCAGGCAGCTGCTTACAGCAAAACAGCTGAAAACCCACCAAACAGGGTGCTAGACACAGACACAGTTAGCAACTAGCTGGTGAACATAGTGGTGAACCATATGGCCAAACACACAAATGAATGATAATGTTGCTCCGTGACTGCTGCAAATGTAATTAAGCAACTGCTTGCTAACAAGTTTGTCATACCAACTTAAAAGCTTCAGTGTGTAGGATTTAGGGGGATCTATTGGCGAAAATATAATATTCATAGTTATATTTTCATTAGTGCATAATCACAAAAAACGATAATTGTTGTGTTTCTGTTACCTTAGAATGAGCTCTTTATATCTACAGAGGGAGTGGGTCATCTTCCACGTCCATCATGTTGCTCTCATGTTTCCCAGAACAGACAAACCAAACATTGGCGCTAAAGAGTGCCTTTCCCGTTTTCGTGGCCATTGTAGAGGAGGGTGAGGTGATAATTGTTCAGTTGTTTGCTGTCTGCAACCTCACTACTAGATGCCACTAAATCCTACACACTGGACCTTTACAAAGTGTTCACAAGTTATGTCCACTGTCCCCTAAGTGGCCGAATACATCAGTTATTGCAGGTTTAGTGAAAAGTTGTACAAGAAATACTAATATGGCAGCTTGAGCCTGAAGGAAGACACAGTGAAGGTCATTGGGTCACTGCTAAATGGTAGACACATAACCAGAATCAAATTATATTCTAAAATATCATTATTATTTATTACAGCTTACTCAGGCTCCAAATAGATGTAGTTTTCCACATATTACATTACACTGCTACACATTTTTGTGCGTCTTTCGGTGCCTATCTGTCGCACTAAATAGGCACTACACTGCTGAGGTTATTAGTATTTGTAAATTACCATTGGAAAATACACACAGATGCACCCTGTTAATATCATTACATAAATTTGTCCTCACTATCCTTCATTCTCTATGCTCGTCTTCTCTCATGTCACTTGCCGGTCCCTTCCCTTCAGTTCTGCCTAGCAACAAGCAGCGTTCAGCTCATCAACGCTTATTTATTTTTATCAACTGTCCCCAATCACGCAACACCAATCATCTCAACCGCTCCGCTCCCCGTCATCATCCTCATTATCATCATGCTTTCTAAATGCTGTCTTCCACACCGCTACCACATCAGCTCGGTGTTACAGTTGCTACCTTTGCCAACCCCATTAGGATCCATTAACTGACAGTATTATACATGCACCAGTGTGCATCTCTGCAGAGACAGGCTGTAATTAGCTATGGAGATAAATGGCACATGAAAGGGATAAAAGCAGCAGCACCGAGGTGCCAGGCTGGGAGTGATGTGCATGTGCTTTGGTACACATGTTGTTCACCAAAAGGGATTTTGATTGTGTATCACGCAATTAATAAATCCCAAAGGTGCAATATAAAAGACCAGGAAGGTTTTTTATATTTGTATGGGTCAGGGATAACAATCAAACAAAGACAAAAAGACAGGCTTGTCAATTGATAGGGACATATATCTTTATAATTCCTCATGTTTAAGTTATTGTAAATGTGTAAGGTTTGTCCTCATGCAGGCATCAGCATCACAAAACCCTCTACTGTGTGTGTGTAGTTGAGGCTGTAGGAGTACTACTACATGAATATAATTAGCTATTAAAGGACTAGACAAAGGATGCATTAGTAGATATTTGCAGAGGGAGAAAGAGAGAGATGATGTGCTAAATGCCCCCCGAGGAGGGGGGATGGAGGAGAGAGAGGGACAGCTCTGCCATCTGTGTGTGACAGACTGAAACTGATATCCCCCTCCTCTGGTTACACACACACACATTCATTTAGAAACTCTCTTCTTATCACACATTGGCATACACACACTCACACCCATACGCCACAGCCCCATCACAGCAGGTGGCGCCAAGAGGAGGTGTGAGCAGCGCCTGGCAGCGTCCAGCAGGGGCGGCGCTCACGTGACTGACTCACTAATGGAGACCAGCACAATCCAAGTCTCTCCATGTCTGTGTAACATATTTCTCTGTTTCGGCCTGTCCTGCAGAATGTGACAAATTGAGGAAAGATGGTTTCCGGAGCTCTCAGTACTACTCCCAGGGTCCCACCTTTTCTGACCCCACACAGTCCAACAGCAGCCTGCAGGACGATGAGGATGATGACAATGATAAGAAGGTACACACGTGCACAAATACACACACAGCAGTCAAGATGTGGCACTCACTACATTTTGACTTCATAATACAAGTGACGTATACATGTATGTAGGTATGCAGCTTTACAATCCAGAGAGGATTCAGCTGCACGTCAACTCACCCCCAGTGATTTAAACAGTGTCAGTCTGCCCTCTAGTGGTCAGACATGAAAGTGTTTTCCTCTCTGTGTCCCTTCCTGACTTTATTTTCTAATTACTATCAAACTATCGGTTATGGCAGTAGGTCATTAAAAATTCTTCATCTCTATTTGACATGGTGCTCAGTAGCATCGGATTATGTGGTAGTAATTAGAATTAATGGTACAACAGACAACTAGCATTAACGGTCACATTTTGTTATGAATGCCAGCATGAATCACGAAAAACTAGAGTTGAATTAAATGTTCAGCTCACTCTGTTTTATTGCTGTCGCATTTTCTGATCTGTCATCGTTTTTCAGGCAGAGCTAAATACACACAAAGAACACCATTATACTAGTCTTTACTCTACACTTGGTGGGGCTGTTGTTTGTCTAATCTCACAGTACGGTAATTTCAGGAGGGTGATGCATGACAGAGAAAGAGAGGCAGAGGTGAAGAAAAGTGGCAGGGATGGAAAAATAACACAGACAGGAACTAGTATTTATCGCTCTTTTTCCTGACAGCATTAGTGTGAAGTGAAGTGCAAATAGTTACACCAGATATGCCTCCTCTCCTCTTCTCCATGTGATATGAGGGGTCCTGAATGGGTCTTTCTCTGTTATTATCAAGGTCTCCTTTGTCCCCCTTTGGCCCCTCAATGCCAGCCCCTCGTTTCATCCCTGCCTCGACCCTTGACCTTCATAACAAGCTGTTGTCTTTCCAAACTGTTGACTCCCGTCTCTCGTTATCTGTCTTCCTCTCTGCACCCTCGCAATACCTCTCTTCAACCCGCAGCAATCCCCTCCTCCTCTCCGCCTTCCTTCCCCCTTCCTATTTTCCGCTATTTGTCCCCCTTCCCCTCTCTTCCCCATCACTTCCTGTTGTCCTGAGGCCAGTGAGCCTAACTTTGCCTGACAGCAGCCTCAAAAGGAGAAACAGGGCTCCTGGTTGAGTCACAATGATGCAAAATAACAAGCCATGCTTACCACCAAACTTGTGCTTGGATCCTTACATCCCCCTCCCCCCCTCTGTTGCATCCCCCTATTTATCCATCCATCCATGTGTGGGTTGTATGAAAGGCCTTATAGCCAGTCTGATGTTTAGGGTTGTCAGAATAAGCCGTAACGGATGAAGGGAAGGAATGTTGGATGTATTCTGGGCAACTTTATTTCAGCAATTTTCAATCTGACCAACAAAATCACACTGAGGATTTCCCACCTGCTGTTTTTGTTCCAGATGCAGGCAGGCAAACTATGGGTGAAACCGCGAAAGTCTGTCCATGGAATTGATCTATAATCAGAACAAGTTGGGATTATTTCTGTTCATTCTGCTCTGAATTCTTTCAAAATCTCAGATGGACATTGACTTAAACATTCAGCACACTGGAAAAATCTGTTTTTCCTGTTAGCAAACAGCTCAATTTCAAGCCTGGATGCTGCAGCAGTACGTTGTTGTCTGTTTGCTCTCCGCAGTAAATTCTACTTCAGGATATTAGTGTGTGAACACGGTTTAACGCTTGAGTGATTCTCTCTTTCTCCTCGCTGTTGCTCTCTTGCTTTTATCCTGCCATCTCCAACTGCTCCATCAGTTCACTTTGATAGATGTGTGTGTGTGTGAGTGAGTGTGTGTGAGTGAGTGTTTCCATTTGTGTTTGATTGCTCGTGAAACATGTTTACAGCACCACAAGCTTCTAAAGGTCACAGCGATGTAACGTATTAAAGTCTGTTGTGTGTGTCAGTATATCTCTACAGTCTGTCAGTTATAGTGTCGGACACTTCTGTAATATTGTATTCACACTCGCGTTTTCTTCACTTATCTCGACATTTTACCCGAACATTTTTGTTCATCCATCACTGCTCTAAGTCAGTGTGACAAAATTTTTGTTTTCCATTGCTTTTCATTACCTCACGTCGTATTTCACCCCCTCACCTCTGTCACTCCCTTTTCCTGTCTTGTCTCTCTTTCTCCTTCTGCATTCAACTCTCTCCCTCCTCCCGTCTCAATCACCTGTCACTGTTATTCTCCTTTTTGTTCTTTGGTTCTGTTATCTCTCTCTCCCCTCTGCCCTGTCTCCTCTTTTTCACCTTTCCTTCCTGTCTCTGCTCTCTTTCCATTGACTTTTGCCTCCACTTCATGTTTTTACATCTCGTTAACCTCATTCCTCCTCTGTCTTATCTAGTCCACAGCTTCATCAGCAGAGGACGACAAGTCTCAGCTCTCCATGAGGCCCCAGACACCGCTGGGCGAAGGAGGGGAGGGGTCCGATGTCGACGGGCAGGTGGTATGGAACAAGGCCGTGCCCCTCCCCACCCCAGAGGAGAAGATGAGGCAGACGGCCAAAGCCGTGCCCACAGACATAGTTGCCATCAACGTCACAGGTACGACCTCTTGGTAACCGCAGTCTTCCCTCCATTTCGTCCACTTCTCAACCACTAGCGAGTAGCGACCAGTCCCCATTGGTGCTGGTAGTGGAAAACAAACGTCCTGGTCCTCTAGTTCCATACTGAATAGCAACTCAGAAAGATCAAACCACTTAGAGTTCGATCTGGTCTCATTCATCCCTGGTGTCTGTTCTGTAACATTAACCTCTCACCATTAATCACACATTGCGTTTGTCTTAAATGAATTGTCTGACATTTTAGACACATTTACTCGATTGCTGTTTTACTGAGAATTAGATGAGAAGATCGATATCAATTTTATGCCTCCAACAAAGAGCAAGAGTTTATAGCGATACTAGCTGGCAGGTATAATATTTACCATGTTCACATCTTCATTTAGCGTCTTAGCCTGCTATTATTTGTTAATTAGCACTAAACACAAGATACAGCGGAAGCTCATAGGAACACCATTAGCTCTGTAGCTTGATGTATTATAATAAAAACAATAAAAAATGCTGACCTGATGGTGGCACTAGATGTAAGACAATGGATTAGCAAAGTGAGCGGAACATGAATGTTTCATGACAATAATTGTCAAGGCATTTCAATAACACCCAAAAATGTCAATGTTCTAGAGGCCATAGAGGAAATATCAAGAGATCACCAAAGGCAGTGGGATCACAAATACAAATGTCTGTGGCAATCCATCAATACTTGTTGAGATATTTCAGTTTGGACCAAAGTGTTGACAGATCGACTGTCATTGCCATCCCTAGAGAGCCGTGTCGCATTTAATAATTTGAGCTGTCATATTAACTTGCGATATCTTGTGATTTTATTGGTCTTCTCATCTAATTATCAGTGATGCAGCAAAGAAGGGAACGAGCCAAACAGGCAAAATGTCAGACTGTTCCTTTAATAAACCCTCTGCGGCTAAGTGGATATAAACTAATCAATTACTGTATCCAGTCATCCACAGAGGAAAAAACTGTGTGTGTCAGTCAGGGATGTCTGCCTCTCCTCCTGCACCTCTGTGAATATTCTCCTCTTCCTTCATGCTTCTCGGACACTGACCTTCACCTTCCTTTATGCGCGTGTGAGCGAGCATTTGTGTGTGAAAATCGTTTGACAGCTTATCCGAGGGTCAAGGCTTTTCACTGACTTTATGTCAGATCACGGGGCGTTTGACAGATGAACACTCGTACACAGCAGAACGTGTCAATGGTATTCCCCTGTCAGCATGTCACATTTTTCAGTGCGATCCGCCACACAAGAGCCACGCTCATATAAATACAACATCTCGTTTAAGCCAGTTCTGATGATTAATATACTGCGCTGTAGCTTGTTTGATGTTTCACTCGTGAGACATAAAATCCCATTAGACAGATATCTTGTATGGGGTGTGAAAAAAAAATGAACAAAAAGTCGCAGTTCAGTATCAACATGTGAATTTTGCTGTTGTCAAGGGCAATATAGCTGTGATCCTGTCATCCTTTACACACTAATGAGTGCTTAATGTGGTCCGACTCCACACAAATCACTGTTGACTTCATCTCCTGCCACTTAAGATTACGGAGACAGACAGAGTAAAACACACAGAAATAGACGGAGAGAGAGAGAGAGAGAGACTTTTCTGTCGCTTTGAGGAGGGTGTGTGATGGACACTATCTGCCCTCATATCAGCTTCTATTTCCCTAATGCCTGCAGGCTGTCACCAGCTCGCCAAATAGCAAAAAAAAGAAGAGCAGTTGCTCGTGAGATATTGCTCTTCCTTTAGGGAAACTGGACAGAGAGTGAGAAGGATATTGAGAATGAAAGATTGTGTTAGCGTGCGCTTGCTTCACCTGTCATCTGTCCTGTGCATGTGTGTTTNNNNGAGAAGGATATTGAGAATGAAAGATTGTGTTAGCGTGCGCTTGCTTCACCTGTCATCTGTCCTGTGCATGTGTGTTTCTGTGAGCATGCGCGCTACATCTCACATATCTTACAACATGTATGTTTACACTTCAGTGACTTATATTCAGGGCTGGAAATAAACACAAACCATCAGCAAAAAGTGCAGCCTAGTGAGGAAATGAGTGAAAATGGCTGGTGAATTGACTTATTTTTTAGGCACTTTGGCTGATGGAGGATTTTCTCATTTACCTCTAGTGGAATAATGCAGTATAGATGCTTTTAGTTGCATTTGCCCATGTTTAGAAATCTGCCTCCACCCCAATAAATGGAGGTAAATTTACATGAAAGAAATCAACAGTAACCTCACCTCATTGAGAAATAGTGTCACAGTTACATGGTTTATCCACCAGAGAACACATTTTTTCAAATTTCTCTTTATTAAAAAATGTGAGGATCCACATCAAGATTGTTTACAAATAAAATTAGACACCACTAGAGGGAGATGAGAAACTCCTTTCTCGTGATTTGGTTGAACTGACCCTTTCGGTTCCTTGCCCTGTTCACGTCGCATGTTCAACTGAAAAAGAGAAAAAACAGAAAAAAAAACCTTCTGCATGTTGTTGAGTTTGTTCCTTCCGACTAACTGTTTGCCTGTGTGTCCGCCTGCCTTGCTCTCGCCCTCCCGGCTACCAGGGGCAGTGTTTGACCGCCAGGCGAGCATCCGGCGCTCCCTCATTAACACTGACACCGTGTCCCGCCGGCCCAAGAAGGTCAAACGCAGAAAGACTATATCAGGGCTGCCTGACAACATCAACCAGGAGCTAGGTATGGATCACTGAGGGGCAATATGTTGCCCTCTACTGTCCACAGACCTGTACCAACACTCTGGACAAGCATCCCTCCTTATTTCACTCCTTCCTATAACCTTACTCTGGATTTATGCTTTTATCAAGAACAACTTATACAATGGGTGGAGAATTAACTCACCCCAGTGGTATTGTTCTGAGTAAATCACACTGAGAGGGAGAAGATGACATGTGCACGTCCACAGTGTTGGATCAAGGCCCTGCAGTTGTTCAGTCTTTCCCCTTTTCACTTCCATGTACCAAATGTCCTCATTTGCTCTCCTCCACCCTGCTTAACTGCATCCACAGCCAGGAACCAGTTATGAAATCATTTTCAGTAGTTTTGTGGTTTTAATTTGGCCCTTTTTCCTCCTCTAGAAACTTTTTGCCTTCACAGAATCTCATTTTAGACTTTGCCTGTTGTTAAATCATGCCACACAGGACAAGTTAAGTGCAGGGTTTGCCAGTGTTAAATACGTATTGTGCCATAATCCTTCGGGGTCAACTTTCTCCAGCCCTTTTTCTGTGAAATGTGTGTGTTAATTGTGTGTCTGTGTCTGTGCCTTAATCCTGAGGCCATATTGATAATCTTCTGTGTCCCATGTGTGTCTTACCAACATGTACTGATTATGAGAGTATGGGTCTCTGATCATGGCCCCCTTACAGACATCACAACCCTCGTCTTTTCATTTTCAACACATTATATTCAAACTCTTCAAATAGATGAAGGCTAAATAACAAATATGAAGGTTCAGAGGTCCCTTACCATTAGTTACTCAGTTGAGCTGGGTGTTAAGCAAGCTCTAAGCTTACTAAGCTGACACTGCGCTGTGCTGACTGCACCGCATGGCTGATGTTTATTTACACGTCTCTGAGCCGTAGGATGGCAGCAGCGTTTAAGGAGAATGTCATTTCTCTGTGCGATAAGATCTCCAAGGCTGATAGGAAAAGAGCTTTAAAGTCTGGTTAGTGCCCAGCTGACGACAGCCTCTGAATGTCATGATTACTGGGCCGGGGTAATTGTCCCAGTGCTTCATCCCTCCCTCTCCTTGCACTAGAGCTGCCTGCAAAAGTAGACCTGCAGCTTAATCTATCGCAGCAGCAGCAGCAGCAAAGCTGTCACTCCAGCTTTTAGCAAAGGAGGAAGAGAGTGTATGTGTGGTTTAGAGAGAGCGGCACAGGGGGAGAGAGAGAAGAAAGGACACACGAGTGTGTATGTTTTGGGATACGAGCATCAACAGGAGAACCACCACAGATGGGAGACACACTAGACATCCTCTCTCGTCTTACAACTCATTCTTCAAATTGTTTGTTTACTAGCCGGTATGTTCAGTGTGCGTGTGTCTTTGTGATACCTGCATTTCTGTTTGTCCTTGTCTCTACATCCATCTGTTTATTCTGTATGTTCTGTCCTGTATGACAGTGCATGACTGTGTCACCGTGCATGCGTGCTCATGTGTCTTTGTGTACGTTTGCATCCATGTACGTGTTTGTTTGTTGGCTGCCTCATATCTTACCGGCTGTCTGTCTTGAACCCCAGCGGACTGTTCGCTTTTCTATCAGACTGAGCCAGAGCCAGGATAGGAGGGGAAGAATAGAAGGGAGTCTCTCTGTCTTCCCTCATATCCTTTCCTCCTTAATGAGCAAGACCAGAAGTTATTAACACATGAGACGTGGTTACAGCAAATCAAATTAATTAGCTTCCCTCTGACCACAGTTTATATGACAGTCCAGCCAAAGGAGCAGAGAGCATTGTGGCTGAAGAAGTTAAAGAGAGGAAGGGGTAGTGGAGCGAGAAGAGAAAACACAAGTGATTGATATTTTGACCAATCACATGTTTATCTTACTTTCTTTCTTCCTTTGACAGCAGCAAAAGGATACGGCGGAGATATCCGGCCGCATTCCATGTTCATCCCAGGACAGTACTCCACCTTGGGCAGAGTTGGGAGCGTCAACTCAACACTCCGACGTTCGCAGACCAGAGACTCCAGCTGCCAGACGGAGGAAGTGAATATTGTACCGCCGTCCATGAGAAGAATTCGGGCTCAGAGAGGACAGGGAATCGCTGCTCAAATGGCCGGCATCTCTGCCTCCTCCTCAACAGGAAGTATATCCATCTCGAGTAGCGACAGCTCCGGGATCTTGATGCTGCCACATCAGTTTAACGGAGATCCTTCCCGGTTTCACAGTCTGCCCCGACAGGGCGCCAGGGTGTCCCTCAGCGCTGACCCCATCTATAGCAGCACCCCCATCAAGTCAGAGGAGCAAACCACACCTCAGAGGCAGATCGGAAAGCTTCAGGTTGACGATACAGTGGTGCACATGAGAAACGCTCCAAGGACAGGCACGCTGCCCAGGCCCAAGTCTCAGGAGCTGAGGTGGACACAGACCAGTGATTGGGGTGGCAGTCCAGCATGTGTGGTCTCCCCACATGCTGCCTACTCCACCTCACTCATCCCTAATGCCACCCTGTCTAACTCCTCTGAGGTCATTACCCTCAAGACCTCCGGTCAGGTCTCCCACTCCCCACCCTCAGCTTACCCCACAGCTCGGCCGCTCAGTCTGGCTTCCTCCACCAACACTGACCCTCTGATCTCCAGTCCAGCACCCTTTACTCACAGCTCCACCTGCCCAGCCTTGGCCACTTCCACCCCCACTCATACACAACAAGATGGTGGTCTGGGAGTGGCAGCACCTGCTAGCGAGTCAGGGCACTCAGACAGCAGCGTACACAGCCACAGCACCTTGGCCCCGACGCCGCCATCCTGTCTGCCAGAGGAGCAGTGGATCTACGACACGCCAGAAAATGTGGTGATTCCACACCGCACTCTCACATCCAGCTGCTCCACTCCTATAAACCAGCTGTACAGCAGCCTGGACCTCTCCTCCCGGACCACTACTGACTCCAGCTCCCTCTATTCCCAAGACAATGACGGATACTACACCTCCATGCACATGGACTCGGGCCTGCGCTCTCGCAGCCATGGCAGCGGGCACGGTGCGGCAGCTGGACGGGCCGCCAGACACAGCATGTACGAGTGCCGCGAGATGGCCAATCAGGAAGACTCTGGAAGCTTGTACAGCGATCGCTCTCTGTCCCGCAGCATCTCCCTCCGCAAGGCCAAGAAGCCTCCGCTGCCCCCAGCCCGCACAGACTCTCTTAGACGCAAGCCTGGTGCAAAAAAGCCCCTTGGAGGTGTTAGCGCCATCAGTGGCGCTAATGAGGCAAACGGAGCCATGCTTAATGAGACTCTAATTGCCAGCTTGCAGCAGAGCCTACAGATGGGTCTGAGAGGAGGGAAAGGAAAAGGGGCCTCACCTTCTTCACCCTCTCACAGCCCGAGCAGCGACTACGATGACCCCTGGGTGCTACGGCCACGCAGTCAGAGTAGCATCAGTGCGGGTAGCTCTGCCGCATCACTAGCAGCTAACGCTAACTGTGGCGGTGTGTCTAACGTGTACTCGCTATGCCATGTGACGCCTGCTCACAGCGAGACCAGCAGCTTGCGCTCGGACTACGCTGACTCCTGGGGCTACTACATGGACTACCCTCATAACCACGGAGACCAGAGGGCACAGACCCCTCCGGCCCACGCCACGGATAACATGTCGGCTGGCGCTCATCCAGGAGAATTACAGAATGGAGGTGAGATTCACAACAGCCAGGCGCCGAGAGCTCCAGACCAGGAGGGAGGGGTCGCAGTGAAGCCCAAAATGTCCACTTCCTCACCAGACAGGGTGCACAGGCTGACCTCCCCATCTAGCGGCTACTCTAGTCAGTCCAACACCCCCACAGCAGGAACCCCAGTGCCCTCGTTCGTCAGGTCCATGTCTCCCTCGGGCAGCCGGCCCAAGCCCAAAGTGCCCGAGAGGAAGTCGTCTCTCCTCTCCTCTGTATCCATGTCCTCCTCTTCCACCTCCCTTTCCTCCAATACCTCTGACTCACATAAAAGCTCCGGACCTCCCCCGCCACCACCTCCACCCCTGCCCCTCTCCTCCTCCTCAGTTCCCAACACCCCTCTCAGCCCACCTCCACCCTTCCCTCCCCCTCTACCCCCAAGTTCCAGTGCAGGCACTCCTCCGCCAGCTCCCCCATTACCAACCACTCCACGGGGTCCGACTCTGAGCCCAGCCTCTGCTTGCTCCACCTCCCCAGAATTCCCTCCTCCTCCATCCCCTGAAATGCTAATCCTCCCCAGTTCATCCTTCAATGGGAGCATTAGTCCTCCCCCTCCACCTCCACCTCCTGTCCCCTCCATGGGGCCACCTCCACCTCCTCCACTCCCTGCTTTTGTCCCACCTTCCTCCTCTCCATCTTTTGTGAAGGCAGTGAAGGATGATCCTAAACCAACTCTTCCCAACAGCCCTACTCATTCATCCAAGCCTCTGATCACCCCGTTTGCACTGCAGAGTGTTCAGCTCCGCTCTGTTAAACGGCCAGAGATGGAGATTAACGGCAAATCAGACCACACCAAAGCTCAGGAAACAGGGGTGGACCTCCTTCAGGGTCTAAAGCCCCAGACCCTGGAGAAGTCTCATGCCCTGGAGCACCCTGTGTTACCACTGTCAAACTGCTCCCCAGAAGAAGATTCACGTAACTCCTCACCTTCACCTGTGTCTAAGCTCTTAGAAGAGTTGTCTTTAGACTGCAGTATCACAGATTACACACCAGATAGCGCTGTCATAAATGGAAAAGTTGAGTATCAGGGTTACTTTCTGTTAAACGGAAAAGAAAAAGTTGAATGGAGGGAATCGTTGCCCAGTCCCCCACAGAGCTCCCAAAGCTCTCCTGTCAAACAGAAGCCCCCAGCAGTCTCCAAGAAACCCAAAATCTCCTTTCTCCCGCCATTTAGCCCCCAGCCAATCACTGAACAGGTTCCATCTCAGCATGAGGATAAAGCCAGCCTGTTACAAACAGAAGACCAAGTAGATGCGCCGCAAAGACAAGTAAAGGACGAGGAGAAAGAGAGTAAAAGTGAGCAACAGGAGGAAGAGGAAACTTCAAAGAGCTCAGAGCCTCTGGCAGAGAGCAGGGAAACGTCCACAGTGAGCCAGGACGAGTCCCATATCTCCACTTCTCCCAGCCAGGACACAAGGCTTGATAATGGACTGTGTACCAATGGAGAGGCTCATGAAGAAGAGGAAGAGGAAGATGGAGATGGAACAAGCAGCACGACTGGATCGGTCAGCTCCAAGGAGGACGACGCTTGTGGTGAGTCTGACTGAAATTAGATTTCAGGTGGTTTTAATTTATCGTGCTTTTTTTCTCCACCAAGTAGAAATGCTGAGTGTCAGACGGCGTCAGTCGAAACCTTCGTTTACTTATTAGTTACGCCCGTTACCACAGTCCTGTATGATTGGTAGTGATGCTGCTGCCTGCTAGCTGTGTGTCCAGCTCCTCAGACAGCTGTAAAATTCATTTTGCCCTCCAAAGTGAAGGATCCAAACTTGAAACCACAAGCTTTAAAGGTTTGAAAACTGAGAAAAGTGAGACAATAGGTCAATTAATGAATAAATTACAGGCTTAAATGCAATAAATATACTTAAATGAATATATGGAATGCTTAATAAAGCTATTGAGTCTCACGAAATGTTTCGTTTTGCACCTCTGGGCCACCGTACTAACCAGAAGCTATTTGAGAAACATCACAACACCAGATGAGGAAGTAGAAATACTAATCATAGTCTACTTCTGCATGAGGTCGCCTCAGGTCACACTTTTCAGTAACGAATTACAACACCCCCCACATGCATGACTGTATTTCTCTTCAGCAAAAAAAGTAAAAGCACAAACTGAGAGTCAACACTCACCGAAGTCCGTTTGCCCTGACTCTGCAGAACAAACAGAAAGCAAAGAGTCAGTGAAGGCAGAGTAAAAACAAAGCTGGGTGACTGTAAGTGTTAAACCTGCACAAAGCAGAGCAGTGAGAGCCGGGTAGGAGTGCTCAGATCCCGGGTAAGGGTGTTGGCTCCTCGGCTCTGACAAATCACATGCCTGGCGATGATGTCAGCTCGCGCTCTCACTCTCACAAACACATACACACACACACACTCACAAAGATTAACTCTTCAGACCTACCAGGGATACCGTTGAAGTGGTCCATATCTTTCATCGCATGTGAAGAGTCTTTGAACCATCAACTCCTCCCTCGTGTCCTTGAATTCTTTCCAAACCGGATAATTTCCGGTATCTTCTCTTCTGGGTCACAACTTGTCGCTCTCTTTAAAAACAGCTCAGGGAAAACACTCAGACTAGGCTTAGCTATGAGTGTCTGT